>JAJKFJ010020759.1:0-127583 GCA_027382625.1 Tetmemena sp. SeJ-2015
TCTTAGGCTACGCATCAATACATTAAAATATAATTAGCTTCATCCTTAATACTATTCTTATTTTTTATCAATAGCTACAGAATCTTCTCCAAACTACATAACCTTGACCCATCCTTCAGTAGTTGATATCTAAAAGAGTGTATTTATGGCCTGGACTATATTATCGAAGTTCTGATCTTGATTAGCCCAAAAGCCTCCACTGTTGAGGCAATCAAATTTGGTGTTAACTCTTGAATCTATAAGATTCTACACTGATTACTCGTAGATGCTACTATCATAGTAGCAATAAAAGAAAGTTCCTTTGAAGTAGTTTACTCCTATGATTCCAAAGATAAGGTAGAACAAGATACTTATAATGATGACATTCAGAATGTTAGGAAGGGCCATTATCAAAGCTGAAACTGCTACTTTCAAACCCTGATTTCTTGCTATGATTCTAAGTGGTCTTAACACGCGAAGCATCCTTATAGCCTTTATGGAATGAAATTTGGAGTTTGTATAAAACAAGGAAAGCACTTGAAAATAAAATTTGTATATAAGCAGTGATATTATAACGATAGTAAAGTCTGCAAGATTCCAGAGATTCCTTAAATAAGAAAAGCGGCCGTTCATGAGCATGCCAAAAACTATAATTTTCATCATTGACTCACACACAAAGATAATCGTGAAGAATATATCAGAGTAATAAAGAACTAAGTTCAAGGTTCCTTATGGGTCGTTCAAAGGATTATCTAAAGCTAGTAATAAACTCTAAATGCAAATTATTGCAAGTACAACATAATCAAAGGTCGGATTTTAAACAGCCTTGCTCATAAGGACTCTTAACTTATTTTACCCGTTAAAGAAATAAAGAGATCTGCCTTAAACTGCTCCGTTTTCGAGATCATTGGCTGCTTATCTCATTTTAAAAGCTATGATATTAGCTATAGATTTTTTCCTTGAATAAATGTTGACTTTGGTAGGGTCATTTGAAAATAGAGACTATTTGATATCGAACCCATTTCCCTTAAAAAGAGTGAGAGCCTTATTTACTTTATCTTTGTCAGCTTGAGATTGAGGTGCACTTTATTATTCTTCATTAGCTTATTTTTCCTTTTCTTCTTACTCTAATTGCTCTTAATCCAATCTTGCTGCTATTTCAAATGAGTCTTAGAAATCACTAAAACTGTTCTTGTCTTGATGCGATGGGTCGGGACTCATCCCATTTTGTTTATCTTCAAAATCATTATCCTTTAATTTCAAAGATGGTGCGAAAACATTCAGCATTTTGCTGCTTAAAAATTTAATCTTAATGAATAGATGCTTGACTGGTTATTTTTGCCGAAATATTCTATCCTGATATCCTCTTTCTCTTGAGTATTAACATTCTAAGTTGTCCTAATCTTTTCACCATCCTTAGCTTCTTAAACATATAATAATTATCTAAAGCAATAATTATTTTCTTCATGATGTTCCTAATCAGGATTATTAGACTGCTCTAAATTAGGTTGCTAAATAAGATATTTATGGCTTCTTTTGTTATTTTAAAGGCAGCAAATTTCAAAATGAACATGTAATATGTATTTGTTATATACAGCTTCTCAATTTTGATTACTTATACCATGCTGAAGCCCTATTTTAGGCTCTTTGAAAGATTTATTGTAGAGCTACCATTACTGGAGACTGGTACTTTTAGTTTTCAGCCATTGCTTCTGGGTTCTCTCTTTCTACCATCTAACTCTCATCAAAGTTCTTAAGTAGAATTGCCAGAAATAGATTCAATAAAATCATCATTCCTATCACTATGAAGGAATATTAAAGCTCACAATTTTATATTAAAAAATAATTTAAGGAGACAAAAAAGACTATGGCTATAGGGCCTCTAGCTCTTGCAAAGTCATACATGATAGAGTCCCAAATTTCACCAGTCAATACTATAAATATTGTGATGAAGCCATTGAAAAAGTTATTAAAGTTTATTCTTGGAGAAAGTCCATTAGTGATATCTACATCTCCATTTTCATAAAATATTTAATTATATCAGGTGATATTTATTCATCAAATTTAACCTAGTATGCAAATGTTTCTAAGCCGAGAAGCACATATGTGAACATGACGAGAAACATCAAAATAGAGAAGCTTGAAATATCTTTCAGAGAATTCAAAACCGTTTTTAAGAGCTCTTAGAATTTTTCCCAGGATTTCGCAAGTTTGAAAACTCTCAGAAGTCTAAAAGCACGAAAGGCTGAGACGGCACCTTTACCTGAACTAGAACCACCGCTTGATTAAGTTGTATAGTTTACAGCTACATCTACAATAGAAAGAATAACAATGAATCCATCAAATAGGTTGAACTTGTCTTTCACATATTAGACAACTCCGAAACCTACTAATTTAAAAACCATTTCGCACATAAAAACAACTGAAAAGGCAATATTAAGACCATCTAAAACTCCAACTAGGTTCTAATCTTGAGGATACTTGTCTAATGAGAGACATATTGTGTTTAGTACTATTTATATATAAAGTATTTAACTATAAATTAACTATAAAGACGTTTATTGCATTTTAAAAAGGCTTCTTATTGCAGAGCTTAAACATCAAAACCCTAAATTTTAGAATCCATTTCGGTTTACGTGGTTTGGTTGGCGGTTTCAAAATTTAAGATAGGTTACCACTGACTTGAGCGAGAGAGGCACTCAATTTTACCCCAAGAAAGGGTTCAGGGCTTCTAACAGTTTACAACTGTGTTTAATTTGCTTAAATAGGCTAAGGTTTGAATGAAAATAACTTTCCAAGGGCATTTAAAGGAGCAGCTGTTGGCTGATCTTTAGTGCTTGGAGATTCAGAGTTTTGTTTTATTTCTTCTGTTTTTTCATCATTTAATTGTCCATATTTATCCAATATTTGCTATATGAATTAAATGCAAGATGAAAAGATATATATATTAAAAATTGAAATAAATAAAAGTGTTTTGTCCAATTAAAATTATCACTAAATCTGCGACCTTGCTTAATTCTTTCATTTTCTTAACTTATTTGCTTCTTTCTTTTTAATTTTTGAAATAATTGAGAGATTGATAATATTGCTTTCATATTAGGTTTGGTACTTTTTCTTCTGGCTTTAGACTTAGTCTGAGAATCTTTGTTCTCCTCATTTTTATCTTTATTAAGCTTGAGCTTATCAAAACGCTTTCTTCTTTATTCCTAGTAGAATATTTTCCTTACGTTGCGTCTCTTTCCTCATCTTTTTGTCTCTCGTCCATCTCAATTCAAAATAAAATCTCCTTTTATGAAATGTGATCTCAGTGAATATCTTCATAATAACGGCAAGGAACAAGTTTAGGAGAAAGAATGAACCAATTAAGATCATTAAAGGGAAGTAAACAAAAGAAAACCATCCACTGGCATCCATGTAATAGCGTATTATATATACACACAGTAATTCAAATATCAAAAATTAAATGTAGTTGTACATCATTTGAGTCCAGCCAGTCATAGTGAAGCACATAAATATGGAAAGAAAGCTTGAGAAAATGTTATTGAAGTTTGTTATGTCGTAGTTAATTAGTATTTGGGACGTTACATTGTCCAAACTGTAGTCTAGATTATATTGAGAAAGAGCTCCGCAATAAGTTCCCTCATTGCAAGAATAATAACCTCCACACAATCGCTATTAAGATTCATCAATAGGCCATATTCCAGATGGAAGAGGAAATATAAATAAGTCAAAAAGAGGTTAAGGAATAAGTCTGCAGCGATTGTACTAGTCACCTTGAAATGTTTGAATGCCGAGAATGCCAAATATCATGAATATGAACAGCATTTAACATATATTTTTATAGTTAAGCAAGAAGAGAACGACATTGATCATTTAAGGAATGGAAAGCAACAGAGAGCCAACTAGCCGTTTCATACTAGGCACTGCCTTCACACTTCGAAGTGGTCTCATTACTCTGAGAGTTCTCAGTCCCTTTAAACTTGGGATATTTGGGAGAGTGGAGAGTAACCCAATAACCACCACAACGAAGTTTATTTATCTTTATTTATTCAAATTTGAAATTATAAGTCAAGAACATTCCAAGGGTCTCTGAGATAAGAATTCTTCCTCATGAAAAATCCCATGGCGATTATCTTGAGTAAGCATTCAGTAGTATATATCGCAGTGAAAAGATAATCAATGGCGTCCAATGCTTTATTCTAGGCAGTGATATATAATTTAAAGTGATACTATTCGTGTCTTCATAATCATAGCATGCTAAGCATACAGAGTTGGCAAAAATAACCCCGATTATAAAGTAGTCGAAATATCTACAGATAAAAGTTACTGCCAATAGCGAAGAATGGGATATATTAATAAATAAGATATAAATTTGAGAACCCAACTAAAAAAATTATAATAAGAGAAAGGATAGTTATCCTCTCTCACTTTAAAAGAAGATGATGAGAAATTTGGTCAAGAATTTACCTGTGAGAAATTAACCAAATTATGAGCTTTCTTATCTTCCATTCTCGTTTGCATAAATATAGAGATTTTCTATCATACTATAAATAAGGATTAAGGATTTGAGAAATTTAAATTAAAAACCTTTAGTGAGAATTGGATTTCTTACTTTTGAGTATTTTTAGGTTTTGGCTATTTCTTTAGCTTTGAGCTATATTGTTTATAAAAATGGTAAAGCGAAGTTTGATTAGCCACCAGTCTTTGCAGGGCTTCAAAAAATTAAGGACAAAATAAAAACTCGTTTTAATGGCTAGAGCTCTTTTGGTTTGATTATTCATTCTATTGGGGCTAGTTTTGATTTTTCATCAGATTTCCAAAGAGGGAAAAACCTTTCATGGGATTTTAATTTGGAGGGTCCATAACCGATACCTAATAACAAATATAAATTAAGAAATGCGTGAGTTCTAGGGATTCAATTCCGCTTTTCCTCTTTTAAAAATTTATAGGAGTTCCTTATACGATGTCAAGCAATAATTTTGAATAATTTAAAACTTATTAATTTTAAGCTCCTAATCATTATTTCCAATGAGGGTATTGGAATGATTTATGTTTCCAAAGAATCTATTTGAGACTTAGTGTTATAGCAAGCAATAAATTTAATCCTTATCATTTATTTAAATTATAAAGCCGCTTTAGAGAGGTAAGGTTTGATTAATTTGAAAAGATGGAATGAGGTTATTAGTTTAACCTCCGATGGAACCAAGCGAGCCACTTCTCATCCCATTAGAAGCTAAACTACCACTTTTTTAATTCTAAGGAGCTTAAAAGGTTAATATTAGAAATTAATTGGCTGCATTATTTGCATCCTCATCTTATACAGCAGTCGTAGCCCCTGTTCGCTGATCTATTAAAACCTTCACATTCATTTCACTCAATAGAATCTATCTGGACTAGTTCAATAAATATCTGTTTGAGTAACTAATCAAAAAATGAATTCATCGTAGAGGATGTAAAATATATTTATCCCATATTTTGTAACTATGTAGCTTTGATAGTGAAGCTGATTTCCTGCATATTTGTCTCTTTTGAATGACTATAAGTAATTTACACTTTACTTCATTTTTTTGAATAGATTAAATTGTGGGAATATTGATGTTTATTTTTATAGTAATTTGATTTGTTATATTGATAGTGAAAATTTATTATAAAATCTGATTTTTGTTCTGAAGCATTGTCTCTTCTCCTATTATAACTTATGAGCCTATAACTTACTTAAATTTAACTTGATATTCTATCGCTCTCACCTGATATATACCTACATCTATATATTTAAAGCATAGGCATCAACAATTTGCCAAAGTTACTGCTAGATTTGGGACTGCCACTCGGCTGGGATGAAAGTTTTTAAGATAATCTTGACAAGCAAGATGATTTCCTTGAAGAAATGAACATTTCAACCTCGTAATTAAGTTATATAAGAAATTGTTATTACAACCTATAACCAGTTTAAAGACTACCTGTTTTGGGATGTAGTGCAAAGTCTTGCTAAAATGTTCATAGTGAGACAAGGAGCAGAGGGAAAGAAGAATCTACCACTCCTTTCACAAACTTCATCTGTATCCTAGTCTTCCACCAAGAAAAATTTTATCTTCAAGGCTATAATTGATTTAATGACACTGAAGAGAAAACCAAAGCTAGAAAGATTCTGGCCAAAAATGGTGAATCCAAAACTTCAGATTAAAAGAAAAAGTAGATTAATTTAAAGGAAGAGAACCTCACATCTACAGATTCTATGGGAGAGAGACTTGACACCATTCAGCGCTTTGAAAAAAGAGTAAAGATCAGACTTGAGCTCGAATTTGAGAAATATGATAGATAGAAAAGTGATGTGCTTGCTGTGTAAGACCTCAAGAAAAGGGAAATGCATGTCAAGAAGAACAATTTTTAGCTTATAAGATTTTTATTAGCTTAATTCTAACATTGTGTTGAAGCAGGATGTTAATTTGACTTCAGCGCATGTCAAGGCAGGAAGAAAGCTTCTCAAAGCCCTTTAAAGGTTAAAGGAAAAAGCGAAGAAAAATATTGAATAAAAGAAGAGTATGCATCTAATGCCTTTGGAAACAGGCAGGTTTAATAGCTAGTAAATTGAGCTGTTGGATGATAATGAGCTTGAATTAACCCCGAATCGAAGGCGGATTCAGCAGAATGAAGAATTAGTAGACAGAGAGCTACATTTCATGGACGAATAAGATTTTAATGCACATATGCAAGATGGTGATCTATCTAATGATTTATTATAAAGGTGAAAGCATGTTTTCGTTTGACAAGCCTGCAAATAACTAAGATGGAAGCTTAGCTCCTTCTATGAATCCTCAACCTCAATCTCATTTCCTCACATTCCATTAGCAAACTTCCAATGCTTATTCTGCTGAAAATGCAACCACTCAAATAGTTTATCATTAGAATAGTAATCTTATCTCAAATACAAGGTAGCTTCTTGAAAATAGACATATCAGTACCTATCCATTAAATGATGGCGCAGGAATATAAGTAGAAATTAAAAGAGATGAGAGACATACAATCAACAACTAAGCTGATAAGAACAACAATAAATAAAAAATTTCTCCAGTAATTCAGAAAAGGACAAAGTTTCAAAAAGAGGATTCAAATGATATCAATAATCTATCAGTAGATGCTATTGAAAAAGAACTAGATAGAGGCGCCATAAAGAATAATCCACAAAACCCTAATCAATTTGATCACTCATAAGATCAAAGTGTTGATTTTGCAGAGGAAGAGATGAAAATTATGAGGGAATTTTTTAATTACAGAAATAATTTAAATCACTTTTTTTTTCAAATTAATTTGAAGATCAAGAAGATGAGGATTATTTAAATCAGAGCAACAGAGAGCTATTATTTGCAGAACTGAATTCAGGACCTAAGGCTCGTCACAAAATTAAGAATGAGAGTCAAAATAACTATAAAAGCTTTTCAAAATAGAATAATTATTGATTTTATCAAGGCAATTTTAATGATATTATTGCAAAAACCTTTATCAACCTTCTTTATCCAAGTGAAAAGTTTTTTAATGCAAGCGTCTCTCTTTCTTGCAAAAGCTACTCTATAACTTTAACCTGAATATCGTTATTTCTTGACGTAGTTTACCTAGCAACTTGTTAAAACTCTAAATCTTCTCTTTGACTTTTCAAAGGTGACATTATGTAATCTCCTTTGGGTTATTCTGAAAAGATTTCATTAGATGTGGCTTTGACTTCGGGATTATTGGTAACTATCTTGGATTAAGATTATAGTTATAGCACATATTGGCCTAACATAGATTTCAAATGATTTATTTAGTGATTGGCGGTAATCAGTTTATCATCCTATGCTTTCAGCATATTCGCTTGATCGCTTATGAGATTTTAATATTTCTCTAATCTTTAGCTTTGATCCTTTTCTTTTTCTTGTAAGTCTTAAAGCCTCTATGTGGCAGATTATAAACTTACATCTATAAGAATAAGATTAGCTACTCTCTGTTAAATTTGATAGGTTTTAAGCAAGCTATTCATTATTGACTTGTAAGATTCTATTTTCATTCTAAAGAGTTAAAATCTAACTCTCCTTTATTTAAATTAGGTCCAGGAGAGGCGAGTAATAAAATTACATACATTTTATGATATAGTTCTACTCATTTTATAGAGAAGCCATTGCTTGATATAAAGTTGTGGGTTCAGGTAAGCTATCGCTCTCATCTAGTTTCTATTAAAAATTTAGCATTGACTACTCATCTATCTACAATTGTTAATTCATTTCTATGCTATTCCTTCGAGTAGTTTGAGAATCGTTTACAGTTTCAGACTGCCTTTTAATTTTTGAGTCTGCTGATCCAGAATTAGATCGGCTAATAATGTGAGATTGAGAAAAAGGATTTAAATATTAGATTGTTTTTCATTTTACCTTATTGATTAGCTGCTTCTCTTTTCTACAACTAGCTATTCCATCTATCCTAATAACACTTCAGCAATCTCCTTAAAAGTCTTTTAAATATTTGAGTAAGTTATATTTGCATGAATCTTAGTTTGAGGAGTAATTCTTTTGTCTGAAATATGCTTGACTGAGTTTTCAAAGGCCCTAGGCGATTTAAATGACTGGTTCTTTTTTCTTTTGTATTTAGAACTTATCATTTTAATTTCGTCAGCTGAGGAAGAGGGATAGTCCTCACCAATTTCAGAAGAATTAACTTGCTCTTGAAGTTAAATAGCTCTCTTGAGCAACTATAAAGAAAGAATAAGAAGTTAAAATTTGTTACTTGTTCGAACTGCTTCTATTAAGAATGATTTAGTGTGGGGAGGGATGCTGTGTGTGACAATTAATTTGAGGGTTTTTAATAAAAAGATGACTGAGGCCCTGGCTAGAGATGATTAGTGATGAGGCTCAGAGGCATCACTGATTGAGTTTAATTAAACTACTTAGCTGAACACGAGGGAGATAAGATTGACGCTTTTGACTATTGCTGATGATTTATAAGCGATGCATTTTAAGAGTGCTTATGAGATGCTGAAGGTGATTACAGTTGACAGTTTTGCAGCTGCTAGACATGCTGTTGTAAAGGTCTGATGGACATTTATAGAAAGCACAATATAGTTAACTTCCGATTGCAAACTTTTTGTTTTCTGTTATAATTCAATTAAATTTTAAATAACTACTCTCCAACCATCATTCACTTTGATTATAATTTGCTTGCATAAGAGATACAAAGATTAAACTAGAAGCTGGAACCTGAAGAGTCCACCTAAGCAAAGGCAATTACAGAAACTATAGTTTAGGAAAAGACCTAAGAGAATATTTAATCCATAGTGAAGTCCCTTTTCTAAAATTTAGCAGAGGATGACTCAGATAATTCCTTTGTAAATTTTGCTATTTATGAAGATATTATTATCTTTGACCAACTCACATTAGAGTAGCAACTGCAAAAGATATATCAACTTTAAGAATAGTTCTTCCAAACTCATTAAAATATAAAGCAATAAAATAAAATGCTTCAGCAAGAACTAACTTGCCATGAATTTTAAATTAAAGGAGATAAAGAAATTAATGAAGCATTAATAGATAGGCAATAATAGGATAATAAAGAAAATATTTTTTGGATTATTAACATTTTTCACATTTAATAAAGTAAGATTTATAGAATAGGTTTTAAGAATCTTAATGAAAAATTTCTTCAAGATTTGATTATCCTGATTTGTTTATAAACTTATTGTTACTATAATAGGATGATTAGTAATAATATTTTAGCAGTTAACTCCCAGAATAAAATATGAAGTAAAAATAAATTTAACAAGCCCTCAACTACACCGATAATTGCCAGCTAGCTCACTCTAATTTGAGCTTAGGCAACGGAGGCCAGGTCTTTATTGCTAACTCAGAGAGGACACTATCTGAAATAATGAACAACACGAGGTTCTGCAATTTCTTCGATGTTTAGAACTTGGAAGAAATCTATAAAGAGTTCTTTTAACTTCAGAAATAGAACATGGATACTCACAATAACAAATTCAATTCAACGGCTAATTTTGGCTCAGGTAAGATTTTAAAATGAGATTTTATGTTTCAAAGTTTAAATAAGTTTTATATGAAAGACTGGTAACTAAGCAAGTAGCATTAAATTGCAACACTATAATTTCAACAGCTCTTAAAAGTTGATAAGCAATGCAAACGCCTAGAGTAGCTCTCTCAATCAAGATATTGAACTGAAGAATAGATGTTTCAAAGACCTTTAAATAGTCTATAGATTTAATTTTACAACATGCTGGAAGATTCTGTTTTTAAATTCTATGAGCTTTTCTTACTAGCATCAACAGTTTTATTTTTAAATATGATGCATATATAATATTGTATTTTAAAAAGTTAGCTACAAAAACACCAACCTATCTGCTCTTATTATTTTACCTAATTGATTTATTCTTGTTTAGAAATTAGAATAGTTATTCACTCACCAACAGAGATCAGAGCTGTCTGAGTATAATACTAACATAGGCAGCGATGAATTGAGCAAGCACCAGAGTTCACAGATTTTAGAAGAGCTGAGGAAAATAAGCAACCACCTCCTTTAAGAAATCTTTGATCTGCAAAGAGACCTCGCTTGCTTCAAGTCTTTGGATGGAGGCTCTGCCCAAATTTTCAAAATCATCAAATAGTCTGCTGAAAAGCAAATACGTATACAATCATTTTTTGTATTTAAGCATCAAAAGAAGTTCCAGAGCGTAGGTGCTGCACTAACATTAGAAGAGCAAGTTCAAGAACTTAATTCAAAACTAAGAGAGCAAGATATGCTACTCAGGAAAAAGGAAAAGAAGATGTAAACTAGTAAGAGCAAGAATACTATTGGCCAAGCGCAAAAGAAAATGCAGCTCAAAAGCGCTAATTAATCGGCTACTGAAAATTAATACTCTACTAACGTTAATTCTTACCAAAACTTAGATATAGAAATTATAATTGTATTAATTAATGAAGTATAAACTTGGTGGCAGAGTACAACAGTTTGAAATAATATTTTAATGGAATACATCTCACTCTGAAACCTTCAAACTCTAATCCTTTGCTTGCTACTGAAAAGGCTAGGCAAGATTATTTGCATTTGCAGGCACTCTACAAGGATAATTGTGATAGTTTAGAGAAAGCCCTTGACCAAATTCGAAAATTAATTATTTATAAATAGGAATATTTTTATATCCATTAGATATATAATAGTTTGAGTGAAACTTCATTAGGAACAAGCAAAAATCAAATTCTAACATTATTTTTAGAATAAATCAAATATCGTGCAATATAAATGGAATGCTATAAAAAATTAGCGTATTTTATAGTACAACAGTTTGGCGTCTCAAAATATCCTTCCAGAATCAGGCGCTTTCACTCTTAAACACATTAGCTATGTATTTTTCAAATTCAAAGAACTGAAGAACAGCTTTAAATCTTAGAAAAAGAGAAGATTCTTCTTTAACTTGAAGTAAATAAGTATCTTGATGAGAAAGAGCGAAGCAAGAATGAAAAGGCCCTCGCAGAGTTGAATTTGAAGCAAATCTAAGACTCTTATGATTAGAAAATGCTTAGTATTTTTGTATTAAATTAGCTACTAGGGGACAAGGATGTCTATGAAACCAATTTGAAATAACTAAATGAGCAAATACAAGACATCTTAGCATTTCATTTATTCTCAGTTCTTATTTAATCATGATAGTTATTGAGGAATACTAGAGCAAGATAAACTACTTAGAGCATGACTCTACCGCATATAGAAGCTAGAGTGAGTAGCTTTTGAAAATCAACGATGACTTAAGAGAAGCTCTCCAGAAAGAAAGACAAGCATTCGTTGAGGAGAATTCTAGAAGCCAAGAACTGGTTGAGTCTTTGGTAAAGCAGCAAGATCAAAAGATAAGAGTCCTCAAGCATAGACTTTACAGCTTCTTGATGAGCTAAAAAGAAGGCGTGGAAGATGAATAGCTGGCCAGACTAAATCAAGCATTGGGAGAAAATTACACTTTCGAAGAACTAATTGAATGTCTAAGGGGGTTAGTGAAGGGGCTCAAAGATAAGATAGCAATTTTAGAGCAATCTTGCGTTGGAGGAGGGTTTAATCAAACACTTAATCAAAATATGACTCTTGGAAATTAGTTTAATAAGAGTAGAGAAATAAGCCCAGTCAAGCCAAATTATGAAGACTAGTCTAGGTTACATATCATTATGAAGATGATATTTTAAAGTAGGTGTTAAACATTTATGAGAGAATTCAATTAAACTGATAGTGAGCATCCTTTCAATACTGCTTCAAAGAATGAAAGAAATATTGATCTACCTGAATACAAAGTAAACAATCCGGCCAAGACAGATCAAATAGGAAGCAAGCTACGAGATTAAGAAAAGTAGAACTAAGACAGACCCATTAGTAGATTTGAAGCCCAGGAAATAAAGGGGCAGGATCTCAGAACTAATCCTAATCTTGGGATTAATTTAGCAGCAGAAAACTTAAACTAGAAGCGAGTCGATTAGTATAATTTCACTCTCAGAAATATATCTTTAAATTTTAAATACACAGAGAGGAGACCATAAACCCTTAGAACATTAAAGTTCAGGAGCAATGCCAAATTTAAACATAGCTGGAGTAAAGCAGGAAAACTTGCCCTAAAATTTGCACTAAAATAGGTTTACTTTCAATAGACCATCTGTTGACTAGAATCAAAATCACCGTTATGATGTCAGAAGTCATTCAAACACTAGACTGGCAGAGACCGCCTTAAACTCTTAGTCTAATTCTTAAAACTAATAGTAATGCAACTAGGATAAATTATTCAGCTCTCCATAGCAATTAACTTCAATGAAATAGTATTCAACTTAAAATAACACACATAATAAAGCAGAAGGTTAAAATACATAAAGAGCTACGCACAACCAATCTTCTAATATTGTAGATAGCAGAAGCCACATGAGTTCAGCACCTCATTCACTCACACCAAATAGACTTCATCTAAACAAGTAGAAGATGCTGATCTTAGAGCAAATTAACACAAATGTGCCTAAGTCCAATAATATTTGTTATTAGATTTCAGCGTTTCCCCTTGTTGATAAAATAGCTAAATTATTTATAACAGTAACGCCTTAATTTTTGAAAATAGTTCCTCTTGATTTTCATCACCTCTCCTTTAAATCTGTCTTATTTCTGAAAAGATATTTGTAGGGAATTTATTGGCTATCCAAGTCTCACACAGTAGTGATACTCAAATAACCCTCGGCTGAAATAATCCTTAGCAACATGTTGCACTTCTCATGAATGAAAGAGCTATAAGTTTAACTTACGTAATCTATTTGAAAACTTAGCCGTGATGCTAAATAATAAAAGGGTTATCTTACCTGTAATTATAGTTGAAATATTTTGTTTCTAGGCAAAAACTAAAATAAATTTATAATATAATAAAAGTCCAACTTAAATAACGAGATTTAAAATAAAAACAGAGAAGCGAGTAAAAGCGCAGAGAGGACAGCTTACTACCAATAAATGGCTCTTGAAGAAGTTAAAAGAAGAGAAGCTCTCACAGCTAAAGAGTTTTAATTAAATAAACAGAGAACAGCCAGTGCAGAGATTAATGGAAGAAGATACGAAGTGCAGGTGGATGATGTGGACTAAGTTTCTCAAAATCAAAAGTCAATAAACGAAATACTCACTACTTTCAAAAAGGAGAAAAATTTCTTCAATGAGAAATTGACTGTACTTAAATCTAAATTGGAACAAGTCAAAGATAATTTATTATTATTAAGGTAACCCAGCAGTGGAATTAGTAACATAGTTTAAATCATTTTTTAATCTTCTGGGTATTAGAGTAGACTCTAGATGAACAAATTCTCTCAACTTAATTACCATTCAAAAGACAGCGATCATTAACAGGAGAGAATGAATGAAATCAAATTATTGACTGTAAATTTTAATTTTAGGTTTATTACTTGATTCAAATTATATAATGACTGACCGCAAATAATCTCAAGATCGTTTAATAACAAGGACTTTAGACGAAAGAAGAACTCAATTAAGCAACATACATTAGAACAGGTAGATAGAGTCTTAATTTGAGAAGTTTAAAACCATTGATCCATAAGAGATAGAGAGAGATTTCTAAAGAGCCAATCCTAGAGATTATTATTTAATTATATTCATTCTTTAATAATATAGAAGGCTTATATCATGATTATAAGGAAGCTGCTATCAATTAAAGGGATTCAAATGGAAAGTCGTTTGCAAATCAGCAATATCCCAAACTTTAATCCAGAGAGAATTCAACAAGCAAGTACTCTTCAAATATTTAGGATGCCGTCCATTTTAAATTAATGTTAAGGAAATTAAGAAAAACTCTATTGAAATAGTATCCCCTACTTACTCTTTGGAGAGAGGAAGAAACTAAGACAGAGAAACCGCAAAGTCCAGGGGACTTGAAACCAGAACTCCAGAGTCACCTTAAATA
The DNA here is from genome assembly GCA_027382625.1 of Tetmemena sp. SeJ-2015. Classification (NCBI taxonomy): domain Eukaryota; phylum Ciliophora; class Spirotrichea; order Sporadotrichida; family Oxytrichidae; genus Tetmemena; species Tetmemena sp. SeJ-2015. The sequence goes on from JAJKFJ010020759.1 coordinate 14,435, forward strand.
ATCAAAGGTAAAAATATAAAGGACTATTATTGATAAAATATTCTTTCTTTAAAGACAAAACATGAAAATTCTCCTGTTTCTAAATGACAAATATTTAATTTCTTTGATTGCAAATGATTAGTTATTCTAAGTTTATTTTTGCTTTTCAAATTGGAGTGATAGGAATTGATTAGTTTTTCCTTGTGGTTAAAATCAATTAAAATCTTTGAAGGGGCTTAGTCTGTTCTAAATCTATGTTTTATTATACAGAGCCTTATATAAATAATAATACTTAATAAATTGGAAATTAAAATTAGTCTAGTGAGTTTGTTTTTACGCCTAACTCATGCTTTTGTGAAAAATAAAATTATATGGATATTAAAGAGTAAAGCTAAAATTTAAGTTTCTTAACTGTCTAGAAAATCTCAAAAATAATTTCCTGATCAATTAGCTTATAAGGAGAGAGGTAAGACTGCCTCTTATGAGAGTAGAAGTGAGGATTCCACATTTTAAGGCTTACAGGAGAGTATTTGACTGTTACCAAGATATGAAGCTGCTTTAGTATATTCATTCATCTTGCCCAATTATTTTCAAGAAGAAAAGTAATCCAAAAATTGAGCTTCTCTTAAATAGATATGCCTGTCCTTAATATTTTATTTGAGAATTAATAAGAGTGTATATTGGACTAAATTTCTAATTATCTTTGCGTTTTCTTTTTTGAAGGTGCTTGTAAAAATATGGACTGAATTGTTGGATGAATCCTGCTTAAGCACAGGATTTTTTTAATGAAAATGAGGCTTTCCGTAATAATATTGAAGTTTGGCTTATATGAGTATAATATTATCCTTAATTATTGGAAATGATGTCTGAAGAGGAGAAAAAGACTCTCCTAGGAGACCTCTATGAAAAGCTAAATAAGGCTTAGTAGGGCAGCCAACACCAATCAGTCCTCGATCATACTGAAAAGAGTAAGAATTAGCAGAGATTAGCTAACAGTTATCATTCAAATAATGTGAAAGGACTCAGAGTGAATCCTGTCTTTCCTTAATTTTGAGATGCCTTAGCATTGGAGGATAGATGATCATATCTTATATTGTAGTATTGCAGTTGGATGGAAGTTAGGATGTGGCAGTGAGGTCTCGCCTCACCGCACTCATTAAAATGAAGCACTTCGATCAGGCAGTTGAATTGATTAAAGGGAAAGAGAAGGCTTTCAGTTTTGAGTATGCCTATATTCTTCACAGGCAAGGCAAGAATAAAGAGTCACTGCAAGTCCTCAAGTAAGGTGCAGACTAAGAAAGCCACCATGTCAAGCATCTAATTTCTCAAGTTGTAAGTTTTAACATTCTTTCTCATAATTTATATGGGTAATTTAAAAATTGAATCAAATACATATTGAAGTGAATGTTATAAACATGTGAAAATGCTTGTAAGAATGTCCAAATAATCTGCTAAAATTATACAAAGTCTGTGTTTCATAAATGAAATTGTGAAAGTCAAAAGGCTATTAACTTTTTTTAATTATAGATTTTTGCTTTAGAAAAATATGCAACCTCATTAAATCTTAAGTTCTATTCTCGCAATATGTAGCAATATAAACTGAACGATTACAAAGCCACTTCATCGATCTACTAAGACTTGATGAACAGTAAAGAGACGACTGAAGATGAGGTGCAAGATATTCTAACCAACTTATTAGCATGTGCCGCTAATGCTTCTGACTCAGAACTTATTGGAAAGCAGCAGCAGGCCTCAGACTCATCAAATGCAGATAAAACCTATGAGTACTTCTTCAATCTCTCATAGGTCTAAATGAGGCAGCAACTCTTCTAAGATTCGTTCAAGAGTCTTCTCAAATCTTCTTAACTTCCTTATTTTACCTTTAATCTTATGAGATGGCAAAGGAAGATGGCAGCCACTAGGACAGCTCAGAACTGACTCGCTTCAAAGTGCAAGAGCTCCATTTGCTTAACTCATTCTATCACGACCTCAATTAGATTGAGTATGGAAAGGATGCCAAGCTCTCAGTTCCCAAGTCTCTCAAGAATGAGTAACCATACTGATAAATGCACATATTATTACTATGAGATGTTGGTAGAGCAGAATGTGAACGCCTTTTAGGAGACTTATGAGTTCAGTAAACAACAAGTTAAGGAACTCATTGGAAATCTAAACTGGCACAAGTTTAGCGACCGCATCGCAAACCAGCTGTAGACCAATCAAAATTTGACTAGGGAGCAGAAGAGGCTTATGCATATTGTTTAAATGCAAGTTAACTTGATTGTAGCCCTGATTAGATGCAACAGATTCGAAGATGCAAGAAAGGAGTGGGAGAAAGTTAGTTCAACCAACGATCATCACGCTCTAAGTGGAATCGGAGCCTATTTCTGCCTCAAGAGCAAGAAATACGATGAGGCTCTTAACTTAATCAAGAACTAGAAAAGCATATATAATGAATGATATTTGAATGTCATAATTTTAAATTAGAAAGACACCTATTCACTCTTCCTGAGAGCCCAAATCAGTTTGGCTAAGCGTAAGTCTTAACTATAAGTTGTTAAAATTATGTAGAGGATGGCAAAGGCGCATTCGAAACTCTTGCAAATAATCTGAATGATGAGCTCCTTCAGAATGACGATTTCCTGATCTTCCTTCTCAAGTTATAACTTTTTTCTTCCTACAATGTATTATAAGCAGCTTTCAAACTATAAGCTCAAGGACGCTCTGGCAAACCTCACCAGTAACTTACTTTAAGTGAAGACCCCCTAGCGCAACAAGCAACTACTTCTCTCACTCGCTGATCAACTTACTTCGGAAGGCCAAAACTAAAAAGCTTTCTAAGTTCTGAAAGGCTTGTTTGAGGCTCACGGCCAAAACGATAAGAATGTTCAAAGCAAGTGGTTGAACGTGCTTATAGAAGTTGACTTCAAGGAGGCACTCAAAGTTCAATAGAAGCTTACTGCCCCAGTTCCCTCAAGTCTGGCTGACAATCTTAAAGCCATATGCATCTTCATTTAAGTTAAGTACTTTCAAGTAGTGAATGATGACTACCTCAACAAATTAATAGAAGCTGGACTTCCCGAAAAGAAGAAAGAGTCCATTAAAGTGATCATTTATTTATCATAATGATAGTTAGTCCAAGACAAAGAACGTAGTCACTGAGACTAAAGGAGGCGCAGAGATTTTCATTCCTAAGAAGAAGAACAGAAAGATTAGATACCCCAAGAATTTTGACCCTAAGAATCCAGGTGCTGAGCCTGATGCCGAGCGTTGGTTACCTAAATGGCAGCGCTCTCGCTACAAGAAGTATGCTAAGAAGAAGGGACTCTATCTAAAAGGAGCACAAGGAGACGCACAGATAGATACAGATGTCACTCAAGGCATAGCACAAAGCACAGCTCATCAAGAGGCAGCAACTCAAAAGAATAAGCACAAGAGAAGAAAGAAGTGAGTTACTCAGGAGGACTTGTTTTATATCTAGAATTTCTCGCTCTATATTCATTTAATTCAATCAAATTCATCTGAATTTCTAGTTCTTCCCAAAATCTTAGAGTAATCATAAACACAAACTAAATAATTTACTATCAGAATGTGAAAGTTTCATTTTAAAGTTACGATAATATCAAAAGAATTGCTTCTGTATCAAATAAATTATCATTAAAAAAATAATTAAAACGATACATGAATAAATTAATTAAGATATGACTTTATATAAGATGTTTGCATTAAAATTTATTATAAATGTCTAGTCGTACAATTTCGTTGCTTAATTTTTTAATTAAAGGTTAGGTATAATGAAATATAAAGAGGTTAGATTTATTAAATGGATAGGTGATAAATTTCTAAAAATACCTGGAGATATAAATTTAAGACTGCAACTTCATATTTTGCTCATTCTGATAAGCATTAAATACTCCAGTGGCCAGTAATATATTTTGATAATTGAATGTTATAGGACTAACTAATTCGCTTGCGCTGAGTAGAAGGACTGTCCATAATAGGAATAATTAAAAGAATGCGTGGCTGGGTATTGCTGCAGCTATACTTATAAACCTTACTTGTGCTATAGTGCCACATGCTAAAGTGACTCAGAATGTGTATCTCTCAAGTGTGGAATAATCTATGGCTCTTAGTCAAATGCACTCCCAAGAGCATAAATTTAAATAAAAATATAAATAAAAGTAGAATCTAAGATTTAATAATTTGGCTAATACGATATAATGACAAGATAAATTTAAGACTCAATAATTTATTGCAGATTATTTGATAGACAAATTTATTATTTCACAATATGTATACATAACTGAAATAATAAAATAGCATGTTGTTCGAATGAAGAGATAGGATTCTTGTGTGATGGTTCTTAATGCAATAGCGACTACGAGTGTATGACTGGGATCTGTGCTTCCAATAAGACTTGTGGAAATTACACAATCTCATCCTGCATTAAAGGAAGCACCAACTATGCTTGCATGGGAGATAAATGCAAATCTGATTAAAGAATATTCATATACAAATAGCTTATAATGATAGTAATTGCTTCAAAGGCTATTGTGAGAATAATCTATGCTGCTCTTCGTCATCAACCGATTTCAAGTGCTCAAACGACATCTGTACATCTTCTACTTAATGTGTTGGTGGTTATTGCGTGGAAAATATGTGCTCTCAAACCAGTTGCCGCACTGGCAGTACTTATAATCGATGCGCAGGAGACCTTTGCAAGGATTAGAGTAACTGCAAAAGCGGCTATTGTAACAATTATAAACTCATTGAATGTGCTAATTTTATTATCTATAAAACACCTATAATTTACTTGTTCAAATCAACCTCCTTCCAGTTGCTCTCATTCCTCTGCAACGAAGAAATGCGTGAATGACAGCTGCTTACTTGACATGGAGTGCTATGATCGTTATTGTAATTCACAAGGCGTTTGTGCCCTACCTTCAAATAATTAGAACAACAGCACTGATGATAATCAAAACGCGTAGTAAAGTGGATCTTCAGCTCCTAATAAATAAGTAGTCTACATTCTCATAGGCATAGTAATTTTATGAAATCTTAGAATTAGTGGTTGGAATAGCATTTCTACTTTTATTGGGCGTCTCCTACTGCTGTCTGCGTAACGGCTCCTGCTTTGGCATAAATCTGAACAACCGAAGACTCCAAAAGTATATAAAGACCATGAAATCAGAAGAGAAAAACTTCTCACGAGAGCAGGAGGATATTAATTACAGAGATAGGAAAACATCATCTACTTCAGAAAACTTCAACACTATCCCATCTCGATAATCTTAGTAAGAAAGGTAGATAAGACTTAGAGATCAAATTAATGTTGAATAGGCAAGAAGATAAATGGATGAAGTAGATTATACTTTGAGATTTTAATCTATCATGTTTATCATACTAATCAGACAGGTTACAATGAAATTAATTAAAGTAAAATTTAACATAAATTTAGTTCAATCATTTTTTAAGAGTACTTATTTTCTTGATGTTTATAATGAAACTTACTTTTAAGATTCTCCGAGAGCTGCATAGAGAGATAATAGATAAGCAGATGAAGCAAATTACATTTAACTTTTCAGGACTTCGCGGGCAGCGTAAAGAGAGCAGCAGCAAACTAGCAATTAATTTAATTAGTGGCATTAGCGAAATCAAACAGTTCAGCTCAATGAATCTGCTCCCTTTGTTATTTTTAACCCTAGCGCAATAAGATAAACTAAATGAATAATCTGGCTGCTTTGGATAATAGTCAGTCCGGGATGATAGGTTTTAGTTTTTCCCCATTTTCAGACTCATATGATTTGAATAGGAAAGTAAGCATTGACGACGTTACCTCCAATGTTAATTTCACTTAAGCCAAGACAAAAAAGACATCTTCAATCAATGATTAGTTTTTTTAGATTACTGAAACGTAAATAAATATTATAGAATTCATTTGAATTGGTAAACCTGCCAAACCTGAGCTATCTTAAAATCATAAATCTTCTAGACTTTGAGATAATTATAATACAATTACTTTCATCTTAATAAATCTATTTTCAGATTCTGTCTACATTTTGAAGGACTAATTTTATTTTATTTTTTTAAAAAGAGAATATACAATGCATCAATTCTTAAATTGAAAATTAATTCGGAAAAAGTAGATTTGATTCTAATAAGGAGAAAATTATTAGATTAGACGTTATTTAAATTATCATTTAAAATTTATGAGAAAATATTAAGTCATGATATTTTAAAGTAAAAACATATTATAAAAGAGAAGTCGATTTTTTTAATTAATTTTAATGAAGCAAATTGAATAGATGGTTGCTAAAGAAGCAATAATTTATTTAATAGTAAACTCATGTGAATTAATAGTAGATAATTCACTTTCATAAGACAAAGTAAATGATGATCAATATAATTTTATAAACAGGAAAATAATTAATATAATTGAGATTCTAATTCTTGTCGAAGATTGGTTAAAATAATAAATGAAGAAGAGTTCCAAATTTGTAAGATGAAATTATACAAATTCTCTCCATCTATAGCTTGCTCGATAGCTAATCAAAAATTAATATATTTTCAATTTTAATCATCTTCTCAACTCTCCTCAGCAGTGATTTTGATGTGCACATTTTATAATTTTTATATATTTATTCTTCTTTTACTCGCTAATTACTCTTGACTGAGCCTTCCCACACAAAATACAATAGAATAGTTCTTAGAATTTTATTTTGAATCAAAAGTTGTAATAATTATTTAAATTCGACTCTCTTCAGTGCCGCAATTTTTCACCATATTGATTTATTTGTTAAGTTAATTATATTTTTCAATTAATTACAGCTATATTATATGATGAAAAAGAAGGTCTTACATTTTTGTGGAGCTAATTCTCTATTTCTATTTCTTGTAGCTTTATTAAATAATGGTTTTAATTTTTTGTTTAGTATTAGCTTGTTTGAATGAACTTGCAATGAGCCATTTTTTAAAGAGTTAGAGTTTAATGAATTGCGCAAACATTGGTCACTATCTTTCGAATAAGCAACTTACACTACAATAAAGTGGTTGTATTTTAGAAATAATAAGATCTACACTGCCCAATGAGACACAATAATTTTTAAATTAGGCTAATCTGATCACTCAAACTTTTAAGATGCCTTCAACTTTAGAGTAACCTTCTTCCCCCAATCAAGTGGATTAAGAGCTCAGACAATAATTATTTATTCTAAAATAAGTGATCTTTAATATAGCATGAGCATTAATGAATGATCATGGATTTTTCTCCTTATAAATAGATCGTGATTGAGTTCTTGTTCAGTGATTCATATTATATTATGTTTTAAATAAAAGGCTAATTTAATTTAAATGTCTACCTCAAAAACTTAGTAAAATAAATGCTACTTCATCAATAAAATCTATCTCTTCTTCTTTCACTTGAAGGTGAGGTCGAGCAACCAAGCACCAAAAATAAGTAAGGTAATACCCGATTAACAGAGTAAGTTCAAAGAGTACAAATGTATGCTTGGAGAACTTTTTAACTATATAAAGAATAAAGTCATCTTTTTAAAAACAGGACCTTCGTTGATTTCAGCATCTTGAAGGAGGCAACTCTTACTCTCAACAAAATCCTAATCAAAATGCAGACATTAAACTATAAGGCATACTAATACTAGAACCATTTCGGGCAAAGAAATTTCATTACATTTTGAGTAACCTCAATAGGCTATTCCTATTAAGGATATATTTATTATATTCTCACAACAAAATCTATGCTTTTAAAACTTAAATTAACTAATATCGACTAAAATCAAATAACTATTTATTACTACAGAATATTCTATAAAATTCCATTAGGAAATAATTAAGAAAAGGAGTTTAACCACTATTTATTGACTGACTTTAATTTATTGCTTTACTAGAATATGCTGTAAATATTGACCATTAAAATAATGGTTGGAGGCCATCTCAAAACCCCCTTTAAGATACAGAGAAGAGTTAGAATTGAGGGCAAAATTCGTTGGAAGTTTTGACTAATAAACTAATTTCGTTAAATAGATGATGAAGGAAGATCTTCAGTCATCCGTAGATCAAATCAAAAATGGCACTTTTATCATGAAAAAAGTAAATATCACTCAATAAATTAAAGAATTCAACAGTCGAAAGTAAACTGATTCACTTATCCAAAATCAAACTCTTTATTAAGATAATGTCCTTCATATCAAGACAGCAGGAAAGAATTTAGAAACTTCACATTTCTTAATAATTACAAAGCAACAATGCACTTTTATAGCTTTAAAATACATTTATATACCAGATAAATAAGGACAAATTATCCTATTTAAAATTTTATTTTAAAAATATTTAGAATAAGGTGTAAATTAACATTTTTAATTTATTTATTAGTAGAATAATTTTTTTAATAAATAAAGTAGCTGAGTAAAATAGAACCCATGTACTACTTGCATTATATTTTATATTACTTAGAAAGATTAGATCAGAAGATTTAAAGATAGGTGATAAATTGGTAACTTTACTAGGTTTCGAAAAGCTATAATTGCAAAGGATTTAATTTATAAATCTAAGAGATAAATTTTTCTAAAGAAGATAAAAATCTTTAAAAAATAATAAAGAAATAATAAGCGTCAATAAATGAATACTCAACTCATGCAGTTTATATATTGAATAATATATTTTAAAGCAAAAGAAATATCAAATTTTGCTTTTCTCAAGGAGATTTAATTATATTAAAAATAGACTCATAAATTAAATGACTCATTATCTTAATAATTTATAATTGATAATTATAGAATAAAAATTAAAAAAAATTAATATATTATTATATAAATTCTAATAATTAATTTTCTTCGAAATAATTTAATTTAAAGATTACAGAAATCTCTACTATGAAAGTTCCTTTTGAGGATCTTGTTGGTTTAAAAGGCAAATATGAATTTATCGTTGTAAATCAAATTCTCTCCAGTCATCAAAGCTTTTGTGAGAAAATGCCCACAATAAATTAATTTGACGATGGATCTGAAATCGCTACTCTTGATATTTCCTACTTTAATTGAAAAATTATGTTCATTATTTAACGAGAATAATTTGTATGAAAACAGTGTAATTTAATATTACAGATTTCATAATGATCAAAAAGTTTTTAATAGCAATTTAGAAAAATTTTAAAATTAACACATTATAGTAATCATTTAAAAAGAAAAATATGGTTATAAAGATTTTAAAATTAAAAGTAATAAATAAATGCCGTTTAAACCTGGCGAGTATGGAAAATTTAAAAACGGGAGTATGTTCAACCAGGGTTTCTTGCCCTTGCTGGGGGTAAAACAAGATAAACATTGCGGGAAACTTAAAATTTTTTAAGGAAAAATTTTGCCCCCCTTTGAAAAAAATAATTTAATTTGGTCGCTATTCCCAAAAAAGGCCCCCTTTATTAATTAAATTTTGGAGCATTAAAATTTCTGCATCTTTTTACTAATGAAAAAAAATTTTATTTTTTTTAAAAAATGAAAAATTTTTTTTTTAAAAAAAGAGACTTTAAATTTTTAATTTTAAATCAGTTAAATTTTTCCTTTGACAAATTTAAGGATAATTATAGGTTGAATAGGATTGTGTAATCGCAGGTTGATGTTCTTTTAATAAACGGAAAAATATGAGGATTATTATAATTAATAATGAAAATAAGAAAAGGGGAAAAACGAGGCTTAGAAAAATTGACGCCAGAATTAATTTTTTGAATCTTTTTAGTCCTTATTAAGTGCTACTAAGCTTTTTAACAAAACGTGATAGTGTAAAAGCTAAAGTCTAATGTTTTTCATTTTATTTTAGATTGAGCGAGGAAGGCAGAGAGAGATTTCTTAAAATAATAATTAAAAACGGTCATCTAACATCAGAGTGCGAAGACATAATTTCTACCCCACTCATTTTGGTAAATTTATTTAAAACAAATTAAAAAGGTGTTGCATTTATAAAGAAAAGGCATAAAGGGTTGTGTAAAGGATCAATAAAAAAAATTTCTAATACCTTATAAAAAACCTTTTTGTTAAGCTTATTCTTTAAAAAAAATAGCACACAGTAAATTTTAAACGTTTATTTTAAAAACCAATCTGCGATTCCAATCATTCATATATTTTAATTTTTTTTTAAAATTTTTAGAATATTTAAATTTAAAAAATCTGATTTTTCCCTTTATTTCTCATTTAATTTTTTTGAATACCAAACCTAAATTTTATTTTTTAAGTTAAAATTAAATTGATCTATAACTTCTCTTATAAATATATAAATTAATTTATTGGGTTTTTTTTTTAAAAAATATTCCTTAAAACAAAAAAATTGAACTTTTTTTAAATTATTATTTTATTTCTTGTTTTACTTAATATTTAATTTTTAAAAAGAAAATTTTAAAAAATTGGATGAAAAAGGAGTATTGTGTGAAGTTTAAATTGAAACAGAGATGATTTAAAATATTTTAGCTTAAAAAAATAAAAATATTTTAAATTAATAATAAAAATATAAGATGAGAAATCATAGAAAAAATGTCTCATTCCCACAAGTCAAATTCATTATTTTATTATGATTCAAACTAATACGTTTAGAAAGGAATTTGTTGAAATAAAGGAGGTAATTGCACTAAATAAAGATAGATAAAAGAAAGGTGGGTTATGAAAAGGAAAGTAAAAATAAAGAAAAGAATTCATTTTATTTAAGCTTAGAGAGTAAAAACAAAACCAGAAATTGCAATAATTAATTTTTTTATTCAATGAAAACTTATCTTAATTTTAACTCCTAAATGTAAATAAGAGATTCCGATAATAGACATTTCTAGTAAATTGTTTCACCCTAATAATTGCAGATTAATATTTGATTTAATTTTTAATTGCAGCATTTGCTTTTTAGAGTGGACTAGTCATGAGCCATTTCTCATAGAATGAATGTTGGCTTAGTTGTTTCAACTAAGTTAAATAAATTCATCACTAAAAAATTTCATAAGATTCAATTGGTTGCATTAAAAACCCCATAATATGATAAGAAAGTGAAAATAAGTTGTGTATAATTAATTTCTTTATTAATAGTTATAATCATGCGAGTCAAACGCGAAATTACTCAAAAATAACTACATGATCCATCCTATCTCAGTTTCATTTTGACTCTAAGGTATGGATGTAGTCACCCTTATCAGTAGTAATAGCCAGTTCTCAACATCAACTCCATCGCAAAAATGTTGAGAGTGCCAGCGCGCACTATACTCTCGCATTTGAAAGTTGTTGATGAGAAAGTTAGGAGTTGCAGCTGTTCCTCATCGCACTTCTAAGTTTCAAGATGTGCACATCAATTATTTGATTGATCCTCAAACTCTTCGCCACTAAGCGCACTTCAGTTTGGAGTAGCGCACGAAGATCTTCCATAGATAGTTTCCTTATCTCAAGATCTCTCCGTAGACTGTAGCAAGCATCTATCGTTGAAATGGCATAACGTACAAAACTGTGAATCGAGTGAAGCGCGTTATAGACTTCACTAAGCCATTTTATTATAATAATCTGAAATATATTTACACTGCTCAGGTGTGAGAGGGATAGCGTGAAGTTTGTATGTGCTGACGAAGCTGTGTTCACACACAACATCTTCATGAAGAAGAGTTGGTACAAGAAGCACAGTCATGCAGCTGGATAGCGAAGCCAGACGCTACGGAGCAGCGACTTGCTCTCGGTCCGAAGCTACTGGATTTTTTTTATCCTTTTAGGGTTTTTTTGGATGGTATGCAGAAGCAAGCCGGGGGCTTCTGCTCAGAGTGTGAGGTGGCGGGGGTGCCACGTGTTTAATATCCCTATTCGGCTGGTAGGTTTCTATGCGCCAGATAAGTGCTTCATAGCAATATCATTGACGTCACGACTTATCTAATTTATGCAGTGGGGGGCCCTTAATTCCCTTAATTATTATTATAAAAAAATTAATTATATACAACTTATTTTTACTTTCTTATCATTTTATTGGGTTTTAGGGTTTTGATTGTCGTAATAACAAGATAATTTTTACAAATAAAGGATTAATCCGAATAAATCTACACGAGTTTGATCACCCATACTTTCTAAATGCCTTCAGAATTGAAAGCTGCTTTTTCTCCCAATACAGTAGAGTAAGCACTTAGACAATAATTATTTTTTATTTTAACTATATAATTTCATTCATATTAACTTCCTAAAATTAAATTAGCGATTCTTTAAATTTATGATAAATTATTTGCAAAAATAATGGGAGGACATAAATTCACAACCAGTTTTAAGATATAGACAAGAACTTGAGCTCAGAGCAAGGTTCAATGATCTAAATGACTATGCACTATAACTAAATAAAAAGAAGAGTCATCAGTTTGCTTAAGCAGCAATTGATAAAATATAGAGTGGCAATTTTACCGAGGAAGACATTATCAAATAATTGAATTTAAACTTTAGCAGTCGTAAAAAAGAAGAAAGCCTCGAATATCAAACTCAATACGAAGATGAAGTCCTTAATATTTATATAGAATAAAGAGATTAAGACTTTTTAAGAAGGCTATTAATTACTAAACAGCATTGTACCTTAATAGATTTTATAAAATAGAGTATTTTATAAATAGAAATTAATATAAAAGTACCAAAATAGATATAATATTTTACTCTTAGAAAAACTTATATCATTCGAATTTTTCTTCTCTTAGTTTTCGAGACTTAAATCAGTAGTTCTTCTTTATATATTGCATAAAGTATTTTCAAAGTTTTAAATAAAATAGCTGAATCAAATTCAACCCATGTACTACTTGCATTATTATTTATGTTACTTAGAAAGATTAGATCTGATGAATTAAAGGTAGGTGATTAATTGGTTGTCTTTTCTAATGATGGCTCAATTAGAATGGACAGGATTTAAATTAAGATTTTAGTTTAGCTTTTTCAAATATTGCTTATTAAAAAAAATTAGGAATGAAAATTAATAAAAGTTGAATAAAAAGTGAGGGTTAGTGGAGCATAATGTTTTGACAAATGTCAAGAGTTTTTTTAGGAGAATTCAAAAAGTTAACATAATGCGATATAGGTCAGAATCTTTTGAAGAGTGAGTTTAAGAACTATAAAATGAAGTTTTTATTAGGTGGTGAGAGAGGACTTGATGATCAGGTAGAAACAGTAGTGGATTTGATTAAATTAATTCCTAGTTTGAAACAATTAATAATTATTTAAAATTAATAAATTAACGATTCATCTGATATCATATCGAGGTACTCTCAATTAAGAATCATACCTAAAAGTATATCATAAAGCGAATTGCATTCAGCAATCTTATCCACTAAATTCATTGGTCGTAAGAGGGCTCCCAAATTTTATCAGACTTAGGACAAGTATCAGCACAAAAATATAAGTTTAAATTATAGGAAAAGATGGGCCACAGCCTTCCATTACAATTAACAATTAAATCTCTTAGCAAAATAATTCGTTAGAAGGTGGATAGTTATAGTTAAATCAGGGTTATTTTGTATTAATCTCTTTTTTTGCCAACCTTCTCTTTTCCATTAAATTAGACACTATAATTAAACTTGTGTGTAATTTATAATTGGAAGTGAGACCCACATAAAATATTTCAAATTATAGTAATTTCTATATTGATCTTATGTTTAGAAAGTTTAATAAAAAAATACATTTGATAAGTAAAAATTCTCTAAAAAACAATGAAATAATTTGATTTTAGTTTCTTATCAAAAAAATTAATTTATTATCAAATCAACTCTCAGAAATACAGATTTCCCAATCCACATACCATTAGAAGTATAAGAACTATTTTATCAAACTTATTTAGATTTCACTTTTTGAATAAATTTCTTTCTTAAATATATCCATGTTCGAGAATAAATTAATTATTAGAGGATTATCTAAATCTCGACTACTAAAGTTCCTTTTGATGATCTTTTTGGAGTAAAAGGTAAAAATGAATTTATCCTCGTGAATCAAGTTTTATGGACTCATCAAAGCTTTTGCGAAAAAATGCCGGCGACTAATAATTTCAACGATGGATCTGAAATCACTGCCCTCGATATTTCCTACTTTACTTGACTCATCAATCTATCTTTATCTAATTTGATTAGTTTGAATACTGCTTTTATAAGTTAACTTTAAATTTCGCTTTTCAAGTTTTCAAAATATACTAGGGTGTGGTCTCAGAATGTAAGAATATGAAGTGAGTATAGTATTTTGTCGGGTATTTAAATTATAAAAGGATAGATTTGCTGACTGATGATTAATAATATAAGATATGCTGTTCGGTATCTGCTCAGGAAACTATTCTTATGATGGAGTCTAGCGAGTTATAACTCGATTTCTGATCTAACTATGCATGAGTGTTTTAGTTTTGACTTCAAGAGCTTTTGGGCATTTTGACATCAGTTCTTCTGCTTATTTACTTTGCGACCAAAAGGGACCATAGAGCTATTCTTTATAATTATCAAATTAATCGGTGGGATGCTCTCATTTATTTAATTTCAATAAATAATGAAGAATCCATGTACGCATTTCTTTAATTTCTTCTTTATTATATGTCCATTCTAAAACTACTCGTAGTATTATAAATAAAAATTCTATCTTTTTAAATGAAAACGTAGCTATGAAGATTTTGTAACTGGAAATTTGTTATCTCTATAGGGAAATGGACCGATTCAAAACCCCATAATATGATAAGAAAGTGAAAATAAGTTGTGTATAATTAATTTCTTTATTAATACTTATAATCATGCTAAATTTTTAACCCTAAACAGGCAAATCTAAAGTCTTCTCGGAAGGTGGCCTTGACGTCTGTCTCATATTCTCTGAATTTTATACCTGATTCCTCTATCTCAAATAACTGAGTGTTAGGTATCATAAGTTGCTTGATTATAGCTGAGAATTAATTAGATAATAAAATTAATTAATATAGTAAATTATAATGGATTTAATGGCAGCTTAAGTGTGTCGGATTTGAATACTAAATAGACCATTCGATTCGCATGAAATACTAATAATTTATATAGTCTTAAATTTTTGCGGGAGCGTTCAGTCGAGAATTATAAGCAGTACAAGTTTCACAAAAATTAAGCATTAAATTGACCTTAAACTGTAGAAATCATATCTCGATGTTGAGAGGGGCTATGAAGATGATTTTTTAAAGCAGAAACTCATTTTATTTTCTGATAAGCTATCTAACAATATGTAGATAAAAGGATGTTTGAGCGATTTCAACAGCCACCAAGTTACAAGTCTTCTTTCTTTCACCAAACTCCGATTTAAATTAAAATCTTGAGTATATTACTTTCTAACTTTTTCTAAGGTTGTAATGCCTTGTCTATCTGACAATGTCTTGAATTATCTTGCATCATCTTCACTTTCTCAAGCATTATTACTCTTGTTTCAGATCGCATTAAAGTTTGATTGCAACTATATTGAAAACCCTGGGGCAATAAACTAAACAAAATGAAGAATCTTGACGTCTTGGAGAATACTCAATCTGGGATTATAGGCTATAATTTCTCTCAATATTCGCACTCCTATGATTAGAATAGGAAAGTAGGCATCGGCGACTTTACCTCTTTAAACATTTAGTGGTATTAAGGAGTAATTCCAGTATCATCTAAAAAAACGCTCAGAACTAACGTTACCTAAAGTTAATTTCACTTAAGCTTAGACAAAAAAGATATCTTCAATCAATGATTAATTTTTTAGATTAATAAAATTAAAATCATAGAATTAAAATGAATTTGCAAACCTGCTAAATCAGAGCTATCTTAAAATCATAAATCTTCTCGACTTTGAGATAATTATAATAAAATTACTTTCTTCTTAATAATGTTTTTTTCTCTCAGATTCTTAGTACACTATAAAGGACTGATATTACTAATTTAAGCTTGATTTAGCGAATTTTTTTTTTAAATTTATGATTTCTGCTTATAGTTAAAGTTTCTGCATTAGGATTCCCTTTGTAGGCCTTGAGTTTCCTGGCAGTTGGAAAAAATGCGCGTTTGGAGCGATCTAGGGCTCAATCGATAGAGAATTAAAAAATAATAGGACTTTATCCTGTGCGATGACCCTCTATCTGCTCTCTCGATGGAGTTAACTGCGCTTTAATGTGGCAGGTGCCAATTATTCATAAATGTAACCTCCTAATAAAATTGCCCTCACAAATTGAGGATTCAGCCAAAGTGCACAGGATCATTGTTTCTCCCCTTGAGATGAGCATTCCATTGATACCCATATTGTTAGGTTTTAGATATATAAATGGTCAAGGTATTATGAAATATGCAAATGGTGATAAATATGAAGGTGAATGGAAAGATTATTTTTTGATAAATAGACTTTGGTATATATAAAAACTAAAAACCTAAAATTATTTGAACTATAATAAGGAAAAAATAGTTTTTTTAGAGATGGAGCTCATAATATCTGAGAAACAGAATGGTTTTTAGAAATTAATTAAAAGTTAGAATGTTTTAAATCACTTTTTTGAAATTAATTAGGTTAACTCTCAATTAATTAAAAAACTTTTACTCGCGGGGGGTTTGAACGACCGTCCTCCAATCATTAATCAGACTCAATAGTAGAAATACCATTGAGCGGGGCGAAGTCTGATTAATGATTGGAGGACGGTCGTTCAAACCCCCCGCGAGTAAAAGTTTTTTAATTAATTGAGAGTTAACCTAATTAATTTCAAAAAAGTGATTTAAAACATTCTAACTTTTAATTAATTTCTAAAAACCATTCTGTTTCTCAGATATTATGAGCTCCATCTCTAAAAAAACTATTTTTTCCTTATTATAGTTCAAATAATTTTAGGTTTTTAGTTTTTATATATACCAAAGTCTATTTATCAAAAAATAATCTTTCCATTCACCTTCATATTTATCACCATTTGCATATTTCATAATACCTTGACCATTTATATATCTAAAACCTAACAATATGGGTATCAATGGAATGCTCATCTCAAGGGGAGAAACAATGATCCTGTGCACTTTGGCTGAATCCTCAATTTGTGAGGGCAATTTTATTAGGAGGTTACATTTATGAATAATTGGCACCTGCCACATTAAAGCGCAGTTAACTCCATCGAGAGAGCAGATAGAGGGTCATCGCACAGGATAAAGTCCTATTATTTTTTAATTCTCTATCGATTGAGCCCTAGATCGCTCCAAACGCGCATTTTTTCCCAACTGCCAGGAAACTCAAGGCCTACAAAGGGAATCCTAATGCAGAAACTTTAACTATAAGCAGAAATC
Source organism: Tetmemena sp. SeJ-2015 (assembly GCA_027382625.1). Taxonomy (NCBI): domain Eukaryota; phylum Ciliophora; class Spirotrichea; order Sporadotrichida; family Oxytrichidae; genus Tetmemena; species Tetmemena sp. SeJ-2015. The sequence goes on from JAJKFJ010020759.1 coordinate 31,680, forward strand.
ATAAATTTAAAAAAAAAATTCGCTAAATCAAGCTTAAATTAGTAATATTATTCTTTTAATTTAAGTAAAAATTAAAGTATTGCTCAGTTAAATACTTAAATTCAACATTATTTTAGAGAAAAGAGAATTGCTTTGAGATTAACCCTGATTTACTTTATCATTTAAATTTATTAAGGTGTTAAGTTTTTTAATTATTATTTAAAAGAATTATAAAAAGCTGGGGATTTTATATTTCTTAAAATTTTATATAAGAAAATTATAAAGTATGGTTGATTTAGAAATAAATACGTTATTTTATCAGTATATAAAAAATTTAAATTATAATCTATTACACGAGATGAAGAAGATGATCAGTTTATATTGTATAGACAGAAAAATAATTAAAAAATTATTGATGAAAAAGAAGGATTAATCTTTTGGTCAAATAAATCGTCCATTTCTATTTCTTGTAGCTATTAATAAATTAATTGTAATTTATTTATGAAGCTTTTGCTTGTTTGAATGGACTTGCAATGAGCCATTTTTCAAAGAATTAGAGTTTCCTAAGTTGCGTGAACATAGGTTACCTTCCTAAAAATGTGCAGCTTTCAGAGTAATCGACTGGTTGTGTTTTAGAAATAATAAGATATCCCCTGCCCAATGAAACACAATAATTTTTAAACAAAGCCAATCTAATCACACATACTTTCAAGATGCCTTCAACTTTAGAAAATACTTTAACTCCTAATCAAGTGGAATAAGAGCTCAGACAATAATTATAATTCCATTACAACTGTAATATAAAATAAATATTCTTACCAAAGAAGATAAATTTTACTTAATTACTGCTTATTCAATTATTTTTGTCTCAAAGGTATAAACTATAAACTAACATAAAAAAATATAGAGTTGAATTTCAGTTGTTATTTAAAGGAAGGTAGTTCAATCGCGATTTATTAAGTCTATTTAAAATTTAATTTTTAATTAATAGAAAATTAAATTATATTATATTATAAAATAATGGTTGGTGGCTTGTTAAAACCCCTCTTTGAGATATAGGGAAGAATTAGAATTGAGGGCAAAGTTCCACTAAGAATAAGATTTGAAAAAACAAATACAAAAAAAGAAGATGTAGAATAATCTTCTCTCTACAATGGATCAAATAAAAAATGGAACCTTTATCACCAAGGGTGGAGATATCACTCAATCTAATTTTACATTCAACAATAGCAAGTAGCCTGATTCTCTCTAGCAAAATAAGACCCTTTACTATGATGATCTAATTCGTATCAGAATAGGAGGAATAGATTTAGAATAACTACGAGTTTTAGTTGTTACAAAGTAGCATTGCACTTTTATAGCCATTATATATATATATCTCATAAAAAAGGATTAAATAATTTTCTATTCATCAATAAGTAATTAATTATATGGCTTATCTTTTTTTAAGTATCATAATATAAAAGTGTTTAATTTAATATTTTAAATTTATTCATTTGTAAATAATTTATGTAAGAAATAGCTGAGTAAAATACAACCCATGTACTACTTGTTTTATATTTTATGTTACTTAGGAAGATTAGATCAGAAGATTTAAAGATAGGTGATTAGTTGGTTGCTTTTAAATATTTCGGAAAAATAGAATTGCAAAGGATTTAATTTATAATTCATAGAGATAAATTGCACACTAATCTTATTAAGCTTAGAACTTAAAATAATAAATTTATATAATATTAAAGGCATTAAATTAATAAAACAAATCATAATAGCGTCGTTTTATATAATATAATCTCATTCATTTAACTTATTTATTTTCACTTAAAAAATTATTTTTATAGAAAAAGATTAAATTTTACTTTATCCAATGATGATTTATTTTTCATTTAAGATTCTTCGATTAAATGACTCTTTATTTTCATTAGTTTTGTTTGATAATAAAGAGATGAATATATTTTTTTAAAAAGAATAAGGATTTTAATGTTTTTAATTCAAATAATTAATAATCTTGGAAATAATTTTAATTTAAAGATTACAGAAATCTCTACTATGAAAGTTCCTTTTGAGGATCTTTTAGGAGTAAAAGGCAAATATGAATTTATCATCGTGAATCAAATTCTCTCCAGTCATCAAAGCTTTTGTGAGAAAATGCCCACAATAAATTAATTTGAAGATGGATCTGATATCGCTACTCTTGATATCTCCTATTTTAATTGAAAAAAAGTTATGTTAATTAACGAGAATAGTTTGTATGCAAAACAGTATAAGATAATTTTACATATTTCAAAATTTTCAAAATTTTAGAATTCAAATATGAATAGTTGATCGCGAATGTGAAAAGTTCTAAATGTAGCGAAGTAAAGTAAAGTAAAATTTAAGGAATATAATTAATAATCAATTTCCTAAAACAGCACTTATCTTACTGAATTAAGACACTAACTATTATCCTATGTAAGTTCTGGCTGTTTATATATTTTCTGGGATATTTAGCATGATGTGGGCAACCACTTACAGGAATAATTAAGAAAATTAATGACACACTCTAAATCACCACGCTCTTAATAATCATTGAGGCAGATGATCTCCGTTTTTCCTCATTCTCGAAAAGTATATTATCAAATTGGAGGAATAAAAATAGATGGTGATAAATGCAGGCACTTTAATAATGAGGAAGAATTACAGCCAATCAAATAAATGCTTTGCTAAGAAAAGGAAGATATTAAATGAAAAAAATGTCATGCACGAATAGAAGGAATATATCAGATGCAGCTTGTAAATATCGTCAGGATATCTAAAAGATGTATTTATTCGCGTTTTATGTATTGTTCGAATTCCGACCTGTACCTAAAAAGAAAGCTTTTTCCCACAGTTGTATTATAAAATTCTCATATTCGCGATAAACTATTCATATTTGACTTATAATCTAGCAATTAATTTATAAAAGAAAAAGATGGTAAATAATTATTTAAAATGATAAATATACTATGTGCACGCAAATGTTGTAGTCTCGCTTGATAGAGCGAAAATGAAGGATCTTGAGTCGCTAATTCCTGCAAGTAAGTACTATTACTTATATTTGAATAATTTCGCGTTTGACTAGCGTAATTATCAAGTATTTAATTTATAAAATACCTTATTAAAATTTTCTTATCATATTTTTGGTTTTCACTTAAGTATTACAAGCGACGATCAAATATTTTTCAAAGATTAAAATAATGTGCGATACCTAAGAAATGAATTTTATGTGAGTATACAAACGACGAAAATATATATATATATATATATTTATTTTGAAAAAAAAAGAGTATGCAAATTTCTTTAGTCTTAAATAATTTAAGCATAAAAGAGTTTTAAATTATGAATCAGATTGCTTTTCCAATAAATATTTTATTTAAAAATTGTTCTTAACATATATTTCAAAATTTCAAAAATATTTAAATTAAATATCTGAAGACAAAATTATTTTTTGTCAAAATTAAATATCATTCAATGAATATTAAACTCAATGTCTAAATTTACAATATCAGTTAAAATTGTAACAATTATATTATTAGACTTATGAATTAATTTATTAGTTTTAACTTACTTACCTTTTAAGTTTAATTAAAAATTAATACAATTTTTGCTTTTACATTCTTAATAAATTATTTTATACAGTATATTTACTTATTGTTATGTTAAATAAGCTTATTTTGTGACAGAAAATTTAATAATTAGTAATTTGATGAAAAAGGAGTATTGTGTGAAGTTTAAATTTAAACAGATGAGTTAAAATATTTAATCACAAAAAATAAAATATTTTAATTTAAGACTAAACATGTAAGGATTAAATAAATTTAGAAAAGAGTCTGATTCCCACAAGTCAATCTCTGTGATTTTATTAAGTTCAACCCAATAATTCTAAATGGAATTTAATTGAAGTTGTATTAACAAAAAGGGAAATAAGTTTTATAGTTAAGATTTAAATAAAATTGATGAATGGCTAATTTAAATGAATAATTGCAAAAAGGGATAAGTTAATGTGGCTCAGATACTTTCAGATCTGTAGCTTGTTCGATAGCCAATCAAATGATTTTCTTCTTTAATCATCTTCATAGCCCTTCTCAGCTGCGAGATATAATTCTTCTTATACTTGTGTCGCTTATAATTCTAGACTTAACGTCCCCGCACAAAAGTAGCTAGGACAGAAATTTCTTAGAATTTAATGATGAAAATATTTTGTAATAATTATTTAAATTGGAAACACTTCAACAGTCAATAATTTTTTCCATTTAAATTAAATTATTAAATTGTTTCTATATTCCAATAAATTCTCAGCTTTTAAAAAAGTAAGAGGATTAAGGAAAGAAAAGTTAAAGATAAAGAGTTTTTTTAAAAATAAAAGCTGATAGATTTAGTTTCATAAATACGTAATTTGAAGACAAAAGCAGGTATCCCTAAGAAAATATATTATTTATTTCAATTGGGCATCTTTTAATTTTAATTAACTCCTAAATGAAGGCTTCCGATAATAGTAATTTCAAGTTAATTGTCTCATCCTAATCCTAGCAGGTTCATATTTAATTTAATTTTTTAATTGCAGCATTTGCTTTTTAGAGTGGACTAGTAAGGAGCCATTTCTCATAGAATTAATGTTGGCTTAGTTGTGCCAACTAAGTTAACTAAATTTGTCACTCAAAAATTTCATAAGATTCAATTGGATGCATTGCTGTAATAACAAGATAATTTTTACAAATAAAGGGTTAATCCGAATAAATCTACACGAGTTTGATCACCCATACTTTCTAAATGCCTTCAGAATTGCAATCTGCTTTTTCTCCTAATACAGTAGAATAAGCTCTTAGACAATAATTATTTTTGCTTTTAACTATATAATTTCAATCATATTAACTTCCTAAAATTAAATTAGCGATTATTTAAATTAATGATAAATTATTTGCAAAAATAATGGGAGGAGATAAATTCACAGCCTGTTTTAAGATATAGAAAAGAACTAGAGCTCAGAGCAAGGTTCAATGATCTAAATGGCAACACTCAATAACATCTATAAAAGAAGAATCAGCAGCTAGCTTAAGCAGCAATTAATAAAATATAGAGTCGCAATTTTACCGAAGAAAACTTTATAAAATAGTAGAATTCAAACTTTAGTAGCCGTAAAAAAGAAAATAGCACCGAATATCAAGCCTTCTACGAAGATGAAGTCCTTAATATTTAAATAGAATAAAAGAATTCAGACTCTTATAGCATTATAGTAATTACTAAACAGCATTGTACCTTTATAGATTTTATTAAATAGGGTATTTTCTATTTAAAAAAATTAATGAATAAGAAAATATAGGGCTAATATTTTACTCTTAGAGTAAAGTAATTATTTTTATTTCGAATTTTTTTCTAACAATTTTAGAGACTTTAAATAAGTTTTACTTTTTGTGTATATCACATTAAGCATTTTCAAAATGTATTAATTTTTTAAAAATAATATAGCTGAGTAAAATAGAACCCATGTACTACTTGCATTATTTTTTTTATGTTACTTAGAAAGATTAGATCAGATGAATTAAAGATAGGTGATTAATTGGTTGTCTTTTCTAATCTTGGTTCTCTTAGAATGCTAAGGATTAAATTAAAGATATAGGATTATAGTCTGAATTTTTTTACAAAAATTTCTTCCTAAAAAATTATGAATGAAAATTAATAAAGGTAAATTAATAGTGAAGGCTTATGAAATAAAATGTTTTTTTAATAAATATCAAGAGATTAATTTGTAAAATTTAAGTAATTAACTTAAACTATGAGATAATTAAACTGAAGCAAAGACCCTCATAAAATATTTTAAATTGTAGAATTTTTATATTGATAATAACTGTAGAAAGATGCAAAGTACATTTGATTAGTAAAGGTTATTTAAAAATTGAATTAAATTGATTTTAGTTTCTTATAAAGATAATTAATTATATTATCAAATACTCTCATTAATTTATTTTTCCATAAGCAATCCCCTCTAGAACTATAAAGAACGATTTCATAAAACTTATTTAGATTAAATTTTTTGAATAAATATTTTATTTAAATATATCCATGTTCGAGAGAAAATAAATTATTAGAGGATTATCTAAATCTCGACTACTAAAGTACCTTTTGAGGATCTTGTTGGAGTAAAAGGCAAAAATGAATTTATTCTAGTGAATCAAGTTTTATGGACTCATCAAAGCTATTGTGAAAAAATGCCTGCCACTAATAATTTCAACGATGGTTCAGAAATCACTGCCCTCGATATTTCCTATTTTACTTGACTCATCAATCTATCTTAATTTAACTTAATTAGTATGAATACTGCTTTTATAAGTTAACTTTAAATTTTGCTTTTCAAAATTTTCAAATATAGGTCAAATACAAATAGTTGATCACGAAATACGGATTGTATTAAAATAAACTGGAGTCAATTACAGTTTGGACTTTAATTGAGCACGTAGAATAAATTATAGGAGAGAATTTAATACAAAATAGAGAATACAAATACCTTTAAATGTATGGCAAATATTAGCCGTTTCTGTAATTGGGGTTTGATACTGAAGATTGAAAATATATAACGACAATTTTGATTAGCTTATTAGAAATTATGGATGCATTATTATAGCTTTCTAGCTTTACTTGAGTATTTTTATATAGTGAATTCTCCTTTTGTTCGATCATGTTCATTCATTTTTCCAATCGGATTTCCTTTCGCCTTACATCATATTCCATCATTTTTTGCATATTGGTGGATCCAAACCCCTTACAAAGCTCTCGGATGTTTTACTGGCAAGGAATTGCTCACACTTCAGTTGCTTGTGCTTCCCATGCCTTTTCTGCTCTTTCTTCTAGTCTATAAACAGTATAAGCTAAGTTAAGCGAAAGCTATTGGAGACATCCACTCCTAGGGAGGAATTGCTTTAAGAATTCAAAATTATGAAAAAAGTAACTCGCCAATTCGCACCAAAGAATGTTTTATTCTTTTTTCACCTCCAATAATTTCGATTACTTACTTTCTGAGCATGATTCGCACTAGTCCCAATAACACTTCTGAAAGTCGATCTCCTCCTTTGATCCTGATGCCATCTTATGTAACAAAACGTGCTTCCCCCAATGATCCCTGAGATGGGCTTCAGATTCTTTCATCCTTAGAAACTGCATTACTTGTTGAAGGCGCCATCCTTCCTTTTTACTGCCTCCCTGAGCTACCTTGAACGTCATTGCTCTTACTCCTCTTTTTCTAAATCTTGGCAGAAGGTGAGTTAGGGTTCATCACCTATCGCTTAACTAATAGCTTTGGCTTACTAGTTTAAGCTTCTCTATACTGATTGCTGAATTTGATACTTTATTCAGAGTTTTGGCAAACATTGCTCTCCTCTACTTTTACTATGGATCTTCTTATGCTGATGTCTAGTGCTTGACAAACCTTGCTTTCTCTTGTACGCTACTCAATATTTGCTTATTCTTTTAAGCCGAAGAACTTTTCGCTATCTTATTACTGCAAAGCGATTCAGTCTGTGCTGTTTTATATTGGTGCGAATAGGAGAGGTCTTTTGTGTGAATTGGCGAAAATTCATCATATTTTAGCATTCTCTCTAACTTTTGCTGCAAGCTATCTCCTAGCATATTACATATCACTTTCCTTCCTGGCCAGTCCAAGCAACTGTACCGAAGCGCGATGTTGTGAGTGAAGCCCATCCTGTAGAAGAACCCAGCACCCTTAGACTCTTCATTCAGACCAGCCACAAGAATCATACTACTGCATCTGTACACTTCCTGCGATTTCATGAATCGCTCTACGTCTTGCAGGAAATCTTTAGCATAACCCTATCCTTGAAAACCTCTCATGGTTGCCATGTAAAATAAGTAGAAACTCAAGTCTTTAGCTAGCTCCCAATTAAGAAGGCTTCTGCGAACACTGGCCCTGCGGTATTGAGCGGAACTAACTCCCTCTTGAAAGCAATGTGCCAGTTTTAGAGTACCTTAGGCTCTAAGTTAGAGTATTCTCCTTGATCCTTTAAAAACTAATGGATCTATGTCACCGTCTTTTCAGATCATCCGAGATTGAGTATGAATCCTCTGTTTTTAAAGAAGTTTTAGTGGTCTAAGTTGTTTTTGGGTAGCAACGCTATGAGAGCTATGCAATGAAGGTCAAGTACTACTCAATATCTTTGCTTAGAAATCGTTCCATTTTTTAATTTCAGCTATCAAAACCCGAATTTTAATTTGGCAATTATCAATTTATTTCCAATTATTTAAAGATATTTGAATTCTCTATTTTTTATTAAATTCTCTCCTATAATAAAAAAATGAGAAGCAAATGAAACTTAAAGCCAAATCCGTATTTGTCGAGATTAACTTAGATAACACTCAAATGAAAAACTTGCTCATTATTTGTGAAAAATCTTCCAATCCTATCACTATGCAATTGTTTTAGCCAATCAGATAGCCATGCTATTTAATGGTTGCGCATTAGTATTTACAAGTTCCATCACGCAATTATAAGGTTTATGAAGACTTAAACTAATTTTAAAATAAAAACTATGTAAACTGCTCGCAATTCAAACTCACATTTTCGTTTGTATTTCAGCTTGTATTTAAGAAAACGTAATATTCTGTTGTTTATTTTAAGACAATTCGTATTTCGTGATAAACTATTCGTATTTGACCTATAATGCTATAGTGTGGTCTCAGAATATAAGAATATGAAGTGAGTATAGTATTTTGTCGGGTAGTTAAATTATAAAAGGATAGATTTGCTGACTGATGATTAATAATATAAGATATGCTGTTCGGTATCTGCTCAGGAAACTTTTCTTACGACGGTGTCTAGCGAGTTATAATTCGATTTCTGTTCAAACTATGCATGAGTGTTTTAGTTTTGACTTCAAGAGCTTTTGGGCATTTTGACATCAGTTCTTCTGCTTATTTACTTTGCGACCAAAGGGGACCGTAGATCTATTCTTTATAATTACCAAATTAGTCTGTGGGATGCTCTCTTTTATTTAAATTTATAATGAATAAGTTTTTATTAAGTAAATCCAAAATAAGCCACAAATGATATACTGTTTTAAATTCGCAAATGATTATGTCACTTAATTAAGAGATTATCCTATTCTTTAAAAGGATGAATCAAGAACGTGATTAATTTTTCATTCTCAAGATCATAGTAAAAAACAATAATTTTTATTTTTGTAAATATATTTAGCTATATTGTGTTAAGAATGAGTATAGAAATATTCAAATATGATAGATGACTAATGACTTCCCAGGTCTTCTATAAATGCTTCTATTGGTTAAGGTAAATTATGACTTAGGGATAAACTTTGAAGAGATACTTTCCCTATTCTTAATAACTACTTTGACTAATGCCATTCATTTTTTTAAGTAATTTTTTTCATTAAAAGTTTAGGGTACTGTAGTATAGGATAATACCTACATTCCATTAGTTTTAGAAAAATTTTCAATAACTCATTGAATCTAAAATTTTAAATTATAGCTAAGCAGATTTCTTTAGCCTCATCTTAGCCTTGATTATTGGGCACTTCGAGCTTTTTATTAGCATTTTAATTTTAAAAATGCTAATTAAATTTTAAGGATGCACTTTACAATCGCTTATAGGTTCAAGTTAAGAAGTTGAGAATATATGGCTGTTCTAATAAAGCATTGTTCTCTCAGTTTTCACCTACCCATTATATTTTATCATCATCAAACTCCTAATAGAATTTGAAGTAGCAATGGCAAGAATATATATGTGTTTATTTCTAAGACTAAATCTCCAAGCCAATACCTTCACTAAGTGAGGAATTGGCTCTGAGGTCCTAATATATGCAAAGAATCGACACGAAATAGTCAAAAATAAAGAATTAAGGATAGAAAACGAGTGAATCTTAAATGATCCAAGCAGTGGCTTATAAGAAAGAGTAGGACAGACAAAATTAAATCTTAAAAGCAGCCTAATAAAATGAAAGTCCAACACTTTCTCAAAGTCAAATGAATTTTTCAAGTAGGAAGAAGGATTTAAGTCTCAAAGAGGAGAAATTTATACCTTAAACGCATTTTATATTTTAATGAAATAAGAATAATCTCACTTATACAATCAATATGGCTCTCTGTCCAAGTTAGAAAATTAAAATGCTCTTAAAATTAATAAATAAGATGAGAAACCACAACAATTACAATAAGGACACAAGGTAAAAAGTATTCTTATAGGAATTATGACGTCTTTAAAATTGATAGATCCAAAAGAACCCAAAGAATATATAAAAGTAACAAGAGAATATAACTCTCTTTTATTAAAAAACTGAAATGAAGTTAATTTAAGTTTCATGGTCAAGAAGTTTCTATTATTTTATCTTCGGGTCTAATTCTAAATAATTATTATTTGGTTTAAAGCAATTTTTAGTTTAAAGTAATGATAATTAGTTGTAGAATATTTTAGAATTAAATTAAAATTAGTGATTGGTTAAAATATTAAATGCAGAGTTGCAAAATGGTGGCAGTTGAAATCACAGATTCACCCTCTAATCTGTAGCTTGCTTGATTTGATAGGTTATAATAATTTAATATCAGTTTCTTTTTCATCGACTCAGCCCTTCAGCAGTTAGATCTGATTAACTCAGACTATTTATTTCGCGATTTGCCTTTATAAAAGCTTGTGTCGCTTATAATTCTGTACTAAGCACTCCCTCACAAAAGTTGTAAGGATGAAAAGTTCTTAGAATTTTATACTACCGTGTAATAATCATTCAAAATGGACAAACTTTAACAGTCATGATTTATTCAATTTAATTTAATATCTAAGCTATGATTTAATTATTTTTTTGTTTCTTTCGCATTTGATTATTACTTATTCAAAATTAAAATATCCCTAACAATAAATGATATTTAATGGTAAAATTAGAAAGTTTCTTTAATTTTATTTGATTTATATAATCTTATAGAAAATTTAAAATCTAAATAACTTGGATTAATAATGTATGATTATTTATTTTGATCATCGCATAGCAAAATTTAGATTCTAATAAGCATGAATACAACTATTACTCAGTTTTTATTATGTATAGGTTATTTTACAATAAGTTATTTCTAGAAATACATAATTTTAAACAAAAATAATTTTTTTAAATAAATAAATTTTTATATAGTCAATATCTCCTATAAGTGTTTTTATAAGAATTATACATCGTGAGATAGATTGAAAATTTATTCAGAGTTTTAAACTTTTAAATTAATACAATTTTATGATAAATTAAATCTAAAATCAGCCTAGTCAAAATAGAAAGTAATCTTTTAATTAAAAGTCTTTAAAAGAATAGAAAATTTTAAGGAGGATAATGTTTATATATTCTCTCAAATTGGACTGAAGTTAATATTTAAAGCAATACAAGTTGAAGAAGGTGAGAGCATCTAGCCTCAAAGAGGGTGACATTTTAGTTTTAAGAAATACTATTGAAAAAGTAAGAGTGGGAGCAGTGCAATATATATTAGATATAGAATTTTAATTTCATTTAAATAGGTGATTGAGGAGGAATCTTACATAAATGAATTATTTGGATTGAGAGCAAAATATGAGCTCCTCTTTTTATAAAAATAATATTTATAATTTACATTAAAATGAGTGGGTAAAAACTTCCGGCTATAGAAAATAATATTTTTATGGAGGCTCTATGATGAGGATTTATTTACACCAAAAAGAAGGAGTCATCTCAAGAATCACTCTATTAGTAAACTCTTTATAAATCATTTTGAATTTAAAAATTCTTAACTAAATATAAATAGAGTTTATAATTGAAATGGTGGGCCCCTTTCCTCGTCATCCACTTTTATAATGTAAATATGAAAAATCATTATCTAGCGTAAAATCTACCAAAAACACCAAATTTTTAGTCCAAATTCAAATTCAGAGGGCCTATTCGGGCCATATTCTTTATTTTAGTAATTTAAAAAGATCTTTTTAAGAATGTTTATTTTGGGAAAAAAAAATTAAATTGTATAAGAATTGTTATATAAATAAAAGTAATTGAATGATTTTTTTAAGTTTAAGATAAAAATATCAGACACTCAGAGATCTATCAGACAGTTAATCTTATTTATACTTAAAGCACCCAATAAAGCATAAGTTATTCTAAAATTAATATATAAATCAAAATACTTTATTAAAACTATTTTTCAATGTACTCTATAATTTTTATAAAAAGTACATCTAGTTTTCAGTAAAATCTTCTGGGAGATAAAATCTTGAAAATTATATTTTTAAAAAAATAATGCTACTTTTTATAAAATAAAGAATTTGGCCAGAATAGACCTTTTGAATTTGGACTAAAAAAATGATTTTTTTAATGATTTTAGGCTAGATCATTATTTTCCATATTTCAAGAAAAAAGTGAATGACTAGAAAGTGAGTCCACTGAATTTATGTGCTAACTCAAAACTCAAAGAGTAAAAATTTACCCAATCTGATATAATTTTACACCTTTATCTAGATTTTTCAAGATTTATATAACTTATAATAACTTGCATGCCTTTCTTTAGTCTTAAGAAGATCAATTATCACATTATTTAAGGCCTTCATTTTTTTCTAATGAAAATATTTAATTTGATCCCTCATTTTTTGTAAGGCAAAAATTAAAAATATTTCTTCGTTGGCTCAGTACTGGTGTCTCACTAAGCTTTTTGCGAAGAGGAGTCGTCACTCAATACTTTTGAAGATAGATCACAATTTAAATACATCAAGTTACCAGAATTAAGCCAATTACCCACACTTAATTGAAATAGTAGAGACGTATACAGGCAGGCTTAATGAGATCATTTTGTAAATTTTAAATTTCTTTCTTCATATTTAATCTTTTCTGTCAATTGATAATTGGCATCACTAATCTTAAGTTTTTAATACATAAACTAGGCTAAAGAAATTTCTCGTATTATAATTTGATCTACATTTCAAAGTAATAAACTTGATTTAAGCTGCTTCAGGCTCTTTTGATTCCACAACTGCCACAGAACTTATCTTTGTCGCTCCTGAATCTCCAGCCACACTCCGTACAGAATTTAATTGGTCCATCTTTCAATGTTTTGGAAAATAATATCAAACTATTTATCTACTTTTTTAATGCAAAAATGAATATAATATTATTGGAAGTAGTAGATGATTTAGACTCACCTCCGAGGACACTTTGCCTTTTAGAAGCTCCTCCTCCATTATTGGCATGAGAATTAATGACTGTTGAAAAATTCTATATGGTAATGGAGGCGAGACCATTTGAATCGTTACCTCTAGCGTTGGCTTTTCTTTCGTTTCTAAGAGTTTTATGCTGATTGTCGTCGATTGCTTGCAATTTGATATCATTAACGCAAGCTACAGCGCCTGCTTTTTGCTCTTTTACAGGCTGATTAAATTTTTAAATATAAAATTTTGCTATTGAGAAGAAGTAGAGTTGTGAACCACTGCTCCTCCTGTAGCTGGAGGCTTTATATTTAGATCTACAGCTTGTGATGCAAATGCAGAACTTTTATTTTCTTCTAGCTAAATATGCTACGGAAGTCTCTGGGATTAAGTTTTATATTAACCAGGAGTAGTTTCACCTGCCTTATCAACAATATATACTTTTAAGATTAAATGTTAGGACTCTATTTTGGCAGTTTTTGATTATTAGAAAATGAAGTGAGCTTCTGATGCTTTACATGTGAGTTTCCTGAGTTCGATGGAATGATAAGGAGCTGATTTTAAATGAAATAAATTCATGTTACTCTTTGCATCACTCTTTTCTTTCTACTTCGCGTTCTAAATTTCTGGTTGCCCTCTCTAAAGGCTATCTTCTTTTGCATTAGTTGTTTTGTTCTAATTCTTTTAACTAATATCTACAGTTTTATTAACTGACTACTTCTTTCCAGATTGGTTAATATTTTGGTTAGTCTAGGGATTTTTTAGTAAATACAATTCAGGGACCAAACTTTAAGATTGTTTTTCTTGTTGCAAGATTTTTTACTACTTCATTTGATTATCCTTTTGTTGTATACTATAGGATGGTAATATTTGCTTTGTCTCTAGAGGCTTCTCCTTTTTAACCTTTTCATTTTGGTTTTACTGCTTTGACTGGTTACCTGCTTTTTGATTAATCTATTGCTAAGAATTTATATTCTAATCTTCTTTTGCAGTTCCCTTAGATAAAAATAATTTAAGATGAAATATAAAATGATACAATTTCTGGTTTATTCATTAAGTGTCCCTAATTTTGAGTTTTGGCAGTTTGCTTGATGATAAAGACTTCTGGTTTGTGAGACTTTTTCTCTGGAGCAAATTATTTTAACGTTTGCTACTTATTTTAAGACTGCAGTAAAAATTTTAAACTTTAAAAAAGCAACTATTCACCTGAAAATGACTGAATTGAACTTGCCACTGCAGCAATTAAGTTCTTGGTGCTACTTCTGTTCTCTTATAAATGCTTTTGAGAGTTGGTGTGTTTCATTACACTAGTGCTATTCAGATTCTGCCGTCTGTGTGAACTCTATGACCTCAGTCTGTGAGTGGAGTTGTTTTTCATCATTAACTGTGAGTCTTAGATATTCACACTGATTACTCTATTGCGAGTAAGATGCATCGCGCTCCCTGCAACTGATGAAGAAGTAGAATGCTAAAACACTGGAAACTAGAGATTAGAGTTCTCATGATGCTTTTCAATTAACTGAATGTTGTTTCTTAGCAGACTACTAGAATTAAATTAAATTTTGCTGCTTCGCTGATGTAGTAGTATTCTAAACTTTAAAATAAAGAGAATTTATTAACAATTCTAGCCTTGATTCTGACTGGCGACACTATTCTGTCTATTTTTAATTGAATGATCTAGAAGGGAGATCTAGCTTAAAAGAGTCTATTAGGTTCCTAAATTTATTAGAGAAGACTTGTACACTCGAGAATTACTGTGACTTCTATTAGAAATGTGAGTCAAGTTGAGTGCCTTAGTGCTATTTTAAACAGTTCTCTTTGAAGATTGAAGTGATATGCCAGCAAAGTTTTCAGCTCTAAATTTAATTTAGAGAATATTTTAAAAGCTGTCAATTTTAAAAGAGCAGCCTTTGGTGTTTAAATATTGTTTTGCGATGAAGATAAAACTGAGGAAGTACTCTAAAATAAATATCTTTTGGCTAGGTTAAGAGCCCATGATCAGATTAACTGTCTTTTGCTTGACTGTATTTTTAATGACTTAGTTTTTATTTTATGCTACCTATTATGGGTTAAATTATTTAGAGAGGGGAGCTTAAATCGTTTAGTTTGATGACTAATTGTTTATTTATGTAGGTTCAGGTGTTGAAGAATTTTTGATTTATGATATTTGTTGCTTCTTTTGCGACCATTTATCTTCTTTTGAATCTCTTTCCTTGCTTCTATTTTTATATTGCTGGGCTCTAAGTTTTAAATGAAAGGAAAATTAACCTTAAACCAATTTCTATAGTTTTGCATTCTCTTCAACAATCTATGTTGCACTTTCATTTCGGGAAGGTAGCAATCTTTGCTGATTAAGATTTTTAGCATCAAATTTCTCCTCCTCTTAAACTTGACTATAAGAACTCTCTTAATCTGCAAGTGAGCACTGCTAATATAATCCTATTTTTTCGTTGACAGTTTAGCTGAAATTGCTAAGACGACTGCCACCTTTAAGTCGAGATTTTGGGTTTTATATATCTAATAGTTCATGATCGATTACAATTGTGGAAGTGAATAATTTAGATACAAGATTTGAACATATTTGCTGACTAATTGAAATAGCGAGGAAGTAGTTATCCAACTCTCAGTATCTGCTGTCTAAAGTAGCTTCTTTTGTTTCTTGCCTTTGTTCAATCAGACTCCGAGGTAGTTGCCGAGCCAATTCTGAGCTTTTAATTTGGTAGTGCCTGCTCTTTATCCATCTCTGCGCGATATATGACCTCTCCTTAAGCATCTGATGATGAGTTCTAAATCGGTGGTTGAAGCTCTTAAGATATCCAATGAGTATTTTCAACTGCAAGGCTTTCTCTTACTAATGGCTTAAGTCTTTAATTGAGAAATTAAGATAGAAGGAGATTGAAGATATAGACATTTCATCAGGAAATGAAAATTGAACTATTAAAACAGTTGTTGCATTTATCTTATCAGCAGGCTTCATAGCCGATTAATTTAATTTTATCGTAGATTGAAGAATTAAAGTTTATTTAAGTAAGATTAACCCCTCATTGTATTCGATCATGAACTATAAGAAATTCTACTGTGCAGATCCTATATTTTCATTATTTACGATCAAAATTGGATTTCCGCTCGCTCCTAGCAACTATTAACTATTTATTAGCGCATTCTTTTCCTAGCCTATCACAAAGGAGTTTCGAGATTTTGCAAACTCTGCTGCTGAATCTCCTCCGTCTACAGAAGACTGCTTTCGAAGAGAGTGATCTCTAAACTTTAAGACTTTATTTGTAATGTTTTCTATAGTGAACTTGGCAGAGGAAAGTGCCTTGTTTATTTCTTTACAAAATAAGATTAATGATAAATTAATAAACAGGGAATATAATAATTTATAAGCTGAAATAAAAGCAATCATAAAAGATCTTTAAGTATAGGAGATTGAAAAATACTGATTATCTGACGCACTCTGAAAAAGATTCTTTTTAAAATCCTAAAATATTTATAATTTTGGATATTAATAAAATACCAAGAATATAATTCTTCTATCCCCTATTCATAATGAGATCTGTCTCTTTTGGGTCTTTTATTTGGACTTTTAATTATAAGAGAGAATTTTTTATTTTAGAAAGTTAGATTCTTTTACAAAATACACAGAATAAACTCTTAGAGACAGTATTTTATATATAATTTATACATTTTATGCGAATAACTTGCTCTTTTTCCTTTTTTATTGTCAAGCTGTTAGAGGTGATTATTTTAATTAGTGCGCATTTCAAGTTGTTATAAAGTGTAAATCTGCTAGGTATAAGTAGAAACCTAAATAATACATTGAGGCATGATAATCAAAAATAAGACATTTAAGAATACGATTAATCTTTCGAAAGAGAAATATAAAGAGAAATAAGTGAAGTGAATCGTGGGTTATAAGAATAAGAATTTATTTGTCTTTAAGCAAGAGGTTAGAGTCAATGAGAATGTTTTAAGGTTTGAGAAGAAAAGTAGGGTATGATATATTTTAATTATTAAATAGGAAAAGATTAGGTTTTAATTAAATTTAGACACCCCATTGGTTAATCACTGATCTCTACAGAGAAATCCAATTAAACATTAGAGTTTTAATTACAGCTCTGATTATTATATTAAACACCAATCACTATTAGTTTTAATCTTTATTAGCCAATCACTGATCTCTATTTAATTTAGTCCCAATCACTTCTCTAATTAAGAATTGGGCTTTGATCTTATTCTTATAACCCACGATTCACTTCACTTATTTCTCTTTATTGCTTATTTTCTTTTAAATGATGTTAATTTTAGATAAATTTAGGAATTGGGGATTATTTGTAAAGGGATTACTAAAGTTACTTACAAGAACGAGCATTTAAGTTTAGTAATTTCAGTGAATTTATAGAGAGGAGCACTAATGGTAGCGAGAATACTACAAGCTCCTTCCTTTGTAGCGAATTCATTTTTCTAAATTATTAATTCTAATTCTTAATAATGATGATTTTTTATTAAATTCTGTACCATATCTTAATTTCATCGCTGCTTGCATCTATCTAACTTATTCTCTTGAAATTAGAGGGTCCATCTTCAGTATCACTTTGCTATTTTTGATACTTTTCCTTAATAATAGTGATTCTAGATCTTTGCACAGAGCTCTTGGCTAAAGTTTGTACTTCACTGTGAGACAAATTAATTTAAATTAGAAGAGAGACTTAAAATTAGCAAAATCTGAGTCTCTGCTATCATCTCTTGTATAAACAGTCTTCTTGAGATTTTACTTTTAGCAAATTAGCTGGTGCTTCTCAATTCTTTCTATGGCAAATTTCCTGCTGCAAAATTCGCACTCTTTTCTCACTCTCTCCTAACTAACACTCTATTCATCATAAATTTCTATGAGATCCTCATAATTAAGTCTGTAATGAGGTGCTTTATAGTTCAAATTCTTTTGAGGTGGCTCTATTTCTCTCTAGATGTAAGTATCAGAGTAATGATTAGCTTATTAATCCGAGGATGAGCTCTCTTTTGAATTTTCTTATCTTCGAAATGCTGAAAATTTATCATTCCCTAGCAAAGATTTGGGTTTTATAATATCTTAAGTTGATACTTGGTTACGAAGGTTAGACTTCCTATTTTGAGCTATCGCAAAACTGTTTCTAACTGTATCATTTATATTGCTTTTCTACATTTGTGAGAACTTATCCATATGTTCTGAACTTCCTCCATCCTTGAATTGATGAATCGCAAGAATTTAAAACTCTTGATTTGTAACTGAAGATGGGACTACTGATTCCTTAGTCCATTCTCTTCTTTTCTAAGCTGAACTAAATTTACTTTCTACTTCAACGGATTTTCTTAATTCGTGAAGGGAATTCAAGTGCGCATCTTGTTTCAAGTTAGGGAAATTCATATCCTTGACCATGTAATAAATATATAATCTTCAATCTCAAAGCTTCTCTATGCCTCGAAAAAGACAGCATCTTCTTGATTTGGCTCTATCTAACTTAAAAAATGATTATGTCATGGATTTCCTATGACTGATTCGTTTCATCTACATACCCTTGATTATTATAAAAAGAGTTATCTTCAGCTCGGCTCACTCTATCTTAGCCATAGTTTCTAATTTCTGCTTGTTGAAAGATCTTATTCTCTTCACTTTAGAGTGTCACCTCGCAATCTATTCAAATAAAAATTATTAAAGCATCTGAATCAGAAAGAGTGTCGATTGGGCCAGGAGCGTATATTTGGACGATCTAATGGTTATCCAGCTCAACTTGATTTTGATATCCTATCCTAGCTTTAGAACTCCTGGATTCAGAAAATTTGTTTACAGGGCACTGCATTTTATGAGTCTAGAACTTCATAAAATTAAAAATATCGATTATAAAAAATTTCTCCTCTTGGAACTATCTATGGCATACAGCACACTTTATGACATTGGAATTTGAGAGCTGCTTCATCGCTAGTTCATTGTATAATTCTATATCTGATATCTTCATCTGCATGATAAGATTGGCTTCTCTCACGATCTGAAAATATGGTTAGCCTCTGAAGTCTTACTTACAAAGTGGAATTAAATTGGAGGTTAGGGAAGCATCTATCTCTAATTGATGGGCCGTTTTTCTTGATCCTTGGCCCATTTCTTCTCACAAGATTTCAGATGAATTGGAAATGCTCTTCTTCCGAACTCTTGACCACTATTTTGAGTAAATATGCAACAAATTTGCTCACCATACAAAGCAAAAGAGTAGTATCATGTTTGGAGACACTTGATACAAAAATAAGAGATTGTTCAATATCTATGAGGGAGCAGACTTTGAATTTTCCTCCTCATCGTCACCTTGCGGCTAAGAACCTTTCTTTGGAGGTGAGTTGAACACCATAAAATTTTAAGAGTTGTTCTTTTGCATTCCACTTATGTGTAGTTGTGCTAAATGAGAGTTAGGATATTCTAAAATGAGAGTAAATTTCGAGTTACTTAGTTGAAAGTTTTTTGAATTCTTGAAAGATTAATGGTGGCTGACTAGCTCTTATTTTCTAAATAAATTTAATTTGTTAATTTATTTAAAATTCTATAATTCCCTTCTCTCTCCCTAAGAACTGATTTAACTTCCACAGCATTCCTCTATCAAAAATTCTCTATTTCTATTCTCCACTACACTCCGATGAAACACTTAATGGTGATTCAAGTATATTCTTTTTAATGTTAAAAAATAATTAAAATAGAATCCAACTCGAACTACTACAATAATGGATATTAATTTTTTCCAAAAAAGATACAAGAACAATTTACTCATAATCCTTAGCATCATAAATGCATTTTAATTTTTGATAAGTCTCTTGGAGTAAATTTCTGGTCATTTCTATACGTAGAATAAGATATTTACTCAATTTATGAATATTTCTTTTTTAATTTTTTTATATATTACAGTGCAGATACAACCCTGTTGATGTTTAAATGGTCAATTTTAGTAATACTGTTAAAGGATGCGTGATTGAAACAACTTAGCATCTTTAACCAGAGGAATTTGCTTCTCTATTAAAGATCTCGCAAAATTTAGTTCTTGAGGAGCTCATGTATCCCTAATTTGAATAACCAGTTGAGCGATCAAACTTAATAAAAATTAAATTAACTTCCAAATTGCAGAAGAAATTGCTATTAAACAGTAGTTTGATTCATATTTTTAAGGTATGATAAATTTTTATTTTGCTTTTAAGCATTAATAAAAAAGCCTTTTTATAAATCTTATTAGATAATTCTCCTCTATTAATCTTTTGGTCATTCTAGTTATTAAAATAAGGAATTCACTATTATTTTATATATTTTATAGAAATGAAGAGTTTGATTTTTACTAGAAGAAGATAAAAACTACCTATTCTGAAGAATTGATGCTAAGGGGATAGTTTTTGAATTAAATCGCATTGTATTTTATTGATGGAATAAGAGAGGATTAAAAAATAAAATCTATTGCTCGAACAAAGATTGAATCTACTGTAAGCTTTACAAGAATTCTTAAAAGACACAGATTTTAAAATTTTAACTCTGGAAGACTGGTCTTTATCATTGGCAGACATAAACAATAATTCATTACTAGAATTTCAAAATCTAGCAAGAGATAAAACAAAAATAGCACATTTAATTTATTTAGAGAGAGTGATAGAGCAAAATTTTTATAGATTGTCAATAAGGACAAATTTTCTGACAAGATTGATACATTAACAGAGAGAACTAATATACCACTATCAAAAGTCAACTATTTTGAAATTATTGATTGTGAGATTAGTATAAATAAAAAATATTTCAATAATTTATAATAATCGATACGATAACAAATTTAAACTCAATACTAAAATAAGTAAAACTTTATGAATTCTACCGTTAGCAGTAAGAATTTATTAATAAATTTTCGTCCCTATAGTCCATTTGGTGATAATTTTTTATTAAAAAATATTTTTAAGATTTATTATATCTATTGTTATTTTAAAATTTTTTTAAATTATAATTTTGCAATGTTTTAATTTTTGCAAATAATTTGATAATAGACTTCGTCAGGAAAGTTTCATAGCTTTTAGGGCGTTGAAGTTTAAAAACAACATACTGTAGAGGTACTAAACTTCACCTTCTGGTATATCAACAATGATTTCTCGATTGAGGCAACTAAGTCGCATATTTAAATCTATATAAATTTATTCAACTTTTTTTTAAGCAATGCATGATCGTCTTCTTATTTATTTTAGTTCAGAGAATTGAACACAACACACGGGAACTTCATTATATCTTATTTTTTATTAAGGGAAGCTCTTTAAAATTAGGGCTGATGAAGTTCATAGAGAAGACTAATTTATTTGCCTCGATTCCATTTTACGTAAAATTAGACCATGTCCTCAAACTTAGAATATCACACTTTAAATATAATTTTGATCATTTAAACACAAAATATTTATTCCCTATTTTAATTAGTAATTTGAAAAAATTCAATTGATATGAAGTATTAAATTAGAAAGTTAATTTTCGGTGCGCACCTGCACTAGGCCCCGGTCCCCCTTTTTCCCTAAAGGGTCTCGGGTTTTTGTATCCTTTGGCTGGGGGTGATCTTAAAAAGACGGGGGAAAAATGGCGGGGCTGAACCCCGGGGGGAAAGGTGGTCGAAATCAGCTCACTGAAAATAATCAAAGGTGAGTGGTCTTCCACGACCCTCCCAATCCTTTTAGGGTGGAGGGATTGATCATGGGCAAAACTCAGTCATGCACTGACAAAACCAAACATAAGAAGCAGCGACTTGCCTCGATCGGGTGCTACCCATTATTTTTTTTTCCTTTAGTTTTTTTTTTTTTACGGTACGCAGAATACGTCTGCTCAGAGTGTGAGATGGCGGGGGGTGCCAATCTTATTTATGCCGGGGGGGCCCTATAATTCCCCTAATTATTACAATTGATACGATCCAATTAAGTCAGCCTAGATATTTATTTTAAATGAGGATATTTTTTAATTTGATATAGTCCTACCCTATTTTTTTGAGTTTATATTATTAAAACAGAAAAAATAATTACTTATCCAATTCTTTATAGAAATTTATCTTTTCCATTTTTCCCTTTTATTTCTTTAAAGTGAATTAAATATGAAAATTTGCCCCAAAAATAGATATGAAACTGTTCAATAAAATCAGACTAAAAATATAATTCAGTGAGTAAATAAGAAAATAAGACATATTAATTAAATAATGCTTAATCTTCGCATAAACAAAAGTCTTTAGAGTAATATTTATAATAAATTTATTATAATTTTAATATCACTCTCACAGAAGTTCCTCGCAAGAGTTTGAAATCTCTCTATACTAAAACTGAGTTTGTTGTTCTCTAGAAAATTATAGTTTCATCAAAAAGCTATTGTTCCCCAGGAATATTTTTATGAGCATAAAATTAAATTAAAGAAAGCTCTAATTAATTTTTTTCGAGTGAAAAAGAGACAATTTTGAGTTTTGGCCAAACCTAAATTTAATAAATTATAATTTTCTAAAAAATTATCAAATTTGAATTTCAATAATTTTCTCAATAATATTTATCTTAAAGGATAAAAAAATAAATAGACAATTTTCACTTTATAAAATAGATTTAATTTTGAATAATTAAACAGCAAATATTGATTAAAATGATAAAGAGGGAGTTCCTCCTTTGCTGATGTAAGGTTTTTTCTTCTTTTCTTCAACTTGTCGGAAAGCCAAAATAAAGCAAATAAGATATCCATCTTTAGCTAACTACAGCATCTTTCTGCAGCGAAATATTATATGTATTGCTCCTAAACATGCTTATCACTAATTACAAATTTGCATTGTATATAACTCTTAACTAAGTTCTTCCAAGCAAAAGAAGAAAGAACTTTAGATTTTTAAAATTTAAAGCTGAACCTACTAATTAAACGACGACTTAATTTGAGATAGATAACATTTTAAACTTTTATGAAATTAAATAACCCCAGTAGAAACAAAATTTAATCAGTAGAAGATATAGCACATAAACTTATGTTAAGAAGGATTGATTATGTCTCAAAACATTTGGAACGATAAAAATCACAGCCTAAGTTTTTTAAGGAAAAAAATGATATTTATAATAATTTCAATTATAGGCTCTTAATCTTTATTAACTCGATGTAAAATATATATTGTCTATGTCAGAAATGTCTGATGCTTATATACAAGCGTATATTATTTATATTGCATTTATTTATGACGTTTTCTTTATAAATAAATTTTTTATCTTAAAACAATGAGCTATATTACATAAAATCTGAAAGTATTCTGGGAAGATACTGAAATTTTAGATAGAAAAAATTGTAAAATAATATAATCAAAATTAAAGCATTAAATCCTTAATAAAACTTTTTACAATGATGCCTTCTACGAAATAAAAAGTAGTAAAAGCATCTTCACTACTATTCTTTTTTTTATTCTTTTTGGTTGGAATGATAATTTCTCTTTGTAAAAGCCACATTTATAGCAATGAAAATATAATAATTTGCAACCTTAACAAAAATATTTTCGTATCGGACATAGACAGCTAAAATCAAGTTGGTTGCTTGCAATTCTATATTGCATATTTAATTAAAAAATACCAAATCTAAGTTAGAGTTATAAATTTATAGCTATATTATTTAATTAATATATCTAATTAAATTATTGATTTATTAATACAGATTGTGATAAACTTTTTAGTTGAGAACAATAAAGTGTTTGATAATTTTAGATTTAAAATGATTGCAAAAATAATCCTTTCGAAAAAGATTTATATAGGTATTTTAGTGATAATCATTTCCATTTAACCTTTTTATTTAAATATATAAAGTTTAATTTCATTTGTAATTAATAATTTAGTTATTTGAAAAAATAAGTAAGCAATAGCGCTTTGGAGTATTAAAATATCTTATAAATACAAAATAACATGATTTACTAAAAATATGGCTACCCAGATATTCATCATACGTCAAGAACTATTGACCGAGTTATTTTTTTTAAAAAAGGTAATAAAGAAATAAACTTATTTCTATTCTTAAGATGCTTGCTTATTTAATATTTTAAATAAAAATCAATTTAATATGAAGAACCTATCTAAACTCTTTAGATAGAAACATAATTAGATTATTTTTAATCATTATTTAATTATAATAAATTATACAGATAATAACTGTTAAAAAACGTAGTGATCAAAAATATATTTATCGCCATTCTATATTAATCTTACAAATACTTCGATGGAAGATTTAGAAGAAATTGCATATAAGGAATAATGGGAATATTTTATACTTTTAAGCATATATATTTACGCAATATTTTTAATTAAAAAAAATACTTTTAAGCATGCCAAATTCTTTTGCAATATTTTCAAATCTATATTCTTACTTTTTCTAAAAATTAAAGAAATTTAATGATTTATTTTCTTCTTTTTCATAAGAGCTTTGACATTTTAAATAATTTAAGTTGATTAAATATTTTGATAGCTTACCCCAGCCTAGCTCTTTATAATAGATAAATATGAGAAGCGATTTTATAAACGTAGTAAAATAAAGGAGGGAGAGAGTAAAATTAAAGACAGGATTCTCAGAAAGTTTTCAATAAAGGATAGAAAAAGCTTTCAATAAGACATACTGGTCCAAATATAATTACAAGATTCAAAACTACGTTCTAGATATATATATAATTCATTACAAATATTCCATTATATCTTTCTTTAATTATGCTTAAATTAGTGCTCCAATTGTAAGGATAAAATTTTAGAAATCTATTTCATTAAAAAAGGTATAATTATGTTTGGATTCCTGTTTAAATCCCTATATAGCTTGGGAAACTATGAAATCAGACTGCATATCTTCGTTAAAAATTATGATAACTTTAGATTCTAGATGGTCTCTCTTTATTTTTCAGGTAAATGTTATAAATGCTTTTATTATGAGATTTTTAATAAGATAATTATTACATTCATACTAATTTGAATGTAGATATCTTGGATGAATTCGAGCAAAAGATTATAAGCATAAATTTGGTAGAGTTGGAAGTATCTTTTTTTTATTTGCAAGGAATGAATGCTGAGTAGATAGATGCTTACATAGACGAGTAAATAGCTTTGAAGGAGTCAAAGTCCTCCAACAGCAGCCTGAGCCCAGCCAATTTTATTATTATTCTACGAACAACAAGAAAATACAGAGAAAGGATTTGTTCCAACTCAATTAAAGAAACAAAACTACAAAGGCGCTTAAGATCAGCTATGACTAATATAGGATAAATACGATTTGGTAATTACGATAACAAATACAAGGATATATTCATTTGAATTTCTATATGTAACTTATATTATTTTGCATGTCTTTGGCGCAGGTTCTTGTTCTCTTCGTCTCTTGAATTTATTCCTATTTTTTTGTTTCTGAAAATAGTATATTCCCTTCATATTAGTTTACTTGCCCTCTCTTTGCTCTAAAATCCAACTTAAACAAAACATTTGCAAATCTTACATTCGTGAAAGGTAAGAGCATTCTCTCCTGACTGAATCTGTGCACTTTCCTCTAAGTCTGAGCTCATTTTCAAGTTTCTCGAATGCATTTGAGGAGTTCCAAGGTGCCGACTAGCTCAACTATAAAACCACATTTCTTAGTGAATGCAACGGATAAATGAAATTAATTAGAGCTAAACCCAAAAAAAGTATCAATAATGGGATAATAATCTCAAAGGTTTACTTACCTCTTTATGCTTTAGATTCTTGTAAGGAGAAACTTTCGTGATGAAAAAGTGAATTCTGAACTCCCCACTCTGCCATTATGATTTTCTAATTAGAAATTGAATTGATTTATTTATTTTTAATTAGTAAATTGCTGTTGACGCTCTCATTAAATTTACAAAAGAATTAGTTTTTATTACCTTAATCACATAATCGTATTTGACCTATAATTAGTTTTAGATGTCACTATCTCTAAACAACAATCTTATTTTCATTTTATCATCAACGGGATTTTTAAATTTAGTTGTTAATGCATGGCATTAGATTTAAAAATATTATAAAAATAAACTAATTTACTAAAGAAATATTATGAATAAGATTAAATTAGGATTATCTAAAATTCTACCACAACTGTTGTTATTACTAATTTATTTCATGCATGAAGATTAATATTTTGCATAATTTCACAGTTACAAAGATTTGTCAAGAGTTCAAGTGAAAATAAATAACATCAAATATTTTTAAGTAAAAATAAAATTTAAAGCAAACTTAATTTTAGGTAATTACTTAATAAAAGATAGATTTTGATTTTTTACTTATTTAAGTATAAATATAAATCTCAGGATTTTTTAGGTAAAATGTAATGCACATTTATAGAGATAAGAATTTAATGGGAAATAAAAGACCAACAGAATGAAATTAGTAGCAAGTAAACAAAGAGTTAATTTTTCATGCTAGATATCCCTAATGACTTTCTCTCATGAGTGTAAACAAATATATAAATCATATTGGACGTAAGAATTATAATTTAAAATATCTTTAAGCCACCTGCTCAATTCAACCTATGAAGAGTATAAATGCGAAAAATTATAGTAAAATGTATTTAAATATCACATATTAAGAGCATAATAAACAAAAATTACTTAATTGTTTATTTCTAAAAATAATTATTTGTATGCAGTGGTTAAATCATAAAATGAGTCTCACTATGAGCTTTTAAAATATAAAATTTTTATGCTCAAGAAAATTAGAGCTGATGAATTAGTAATAGGAGATATACAGTTGATAGATAGAAGATTTGACTCACAGATCCTTAAAGGTGCAATAAAAGACTGTATATTTATTATACTAGAGAATCTAATACATGATCAAAGTTCACAGAAATTAAATAGAGAGATCATATCTTTAAAAAGAGATAAGTATGTATATTCCGTCTTAATATAAAGACATTTAATTTTTAATGGAGGAGAAGTGAGGCATGCGAATTAGTGCAAGTGCACTAAGTTTCTTAAGAATTTTGCATTTTATTCTTCACTATTAATTTAAACTATTGTTGTTAAAGTGTTGGCTGGCTCCTTTGAATGATATCGTCAGAAAGTGTTCTTGCTGAAGATTATTTTTTTAAATTTCTTGGATCGTATCAAAAGTGTTCAATAGTTTTATGATGTGAGTTTGAGTGAAATGCTCTCAATATAACTTGAATCTCTATTGGTGGAGCAGGTTTTGTTCTTATCCTTAGCATTGATATTGTCAATGGTGTCGGAGGGCTACTTTGTTTTAAGAGTGTCCAGATTGCAGATGTAGATGGTGTTATTCAGGCTGATGGTTTCCACATTTAAATTAATAGATTATAGCATTTTAAAAAGCAAAATATTATGAATTAGCAAACAAGAACTCAACAAGCATGTATTTCCAATAATCATGACCTTCGATCACCTATTAAATTCTCGAGTATATCATTTTAGACATCTAAGATGTCGAAGTTCCTCAAAATTTCATGGTTAATTTCAAGCTTTTGAACGAGTTATATGTTATCGACTAAATCATCATAAGTCATTAAGGCTATTGCGAAAGAGCACCAACCATAAATGAGTTCAAAATTAATCAACAAGTAAGCAAGATTTTCATCCTTAAATCAATACTTCCATGATTATGTTTACAATTTATAGAATCAAAAACTATATTTAAGAAATATCCAGTCCGATTATGGATCTATTTTTTTAATTTAGATATGGTCAAGTAAAAATTGTAAAAAATATTATCCGTTCAGCCCAGATTGTTTACTGACTGTTAAAGGGCCAGCTTATAATGTAAGTAACTGCTTTTTAATATTGAACAGAACTTTTAGAGTTTCACTCTATTTTAGATTTTTAGATGATGTAATATACAGAAATCGAAATGTATCATTCGATGATATATAAAAACCCAAAACCCCATAATATGATAAGAAAGTGAAAATAAGTTGTTTATAATTAATTTCTTTATTATACTTATAATCATGCTAAATTTTAACCCTAAACAGGGAATCTAAAGTCTTCTAGGAAGGTACCTTGTCTGTCTCATATTCTCTGAAATTTATAACTTTAAGTGCTTCCTCTATCTCAGATAATTCTGAGTGTTAGGTTTCATAGGTTGCTTGATTATTTTTTTTTTTATAACTTTTCAAAGGTTCTGATACTGTCTTGTTGCGAATAATATTGCATCATCTTCACTTTCCAACACTAGTAGCATTCCTCTGGTTTCATATCGCGTTCAAGTAATATTTGCAACTATAGACTAAATTCCAACTGGCACTGAACCGTTGACCAAGTCTTCTCTATGGAAGTACGTGTTCCTTGCACGTGCTTCCTCAATTTTTCTCTTCTTACAACTCTGTTGAAGTCCATGACATTCCGATCTGTTCAAAGTTTATCATGATGTTCCTGCTGGCTTGAAATCTCTGTGCCGAATCCAAGTATGATTGCAACTAAAACATCCTTTTAAGGAGATCAGTGAGAATAGCAGTAAGCTAGTACTTGTTGCGCCTCGTGCTGAGAAATTCTTTTAAGTGTAATATCCCATTTAGGAAGGCGAATGGCGATGTAATCATTGATCGATAAGAACACCCAAGATGAAGAACGAACGTACTTCAAGTTTTTGTCCCTCCCTTCTCTCAACACTGTCAGTTCGTTCGCGAACTCAAGACCTCTCTCTTCCTTCTTTACAAGGTATTCCGTAAGGGAAGATCTTGTAAGCATACTCTTCATGTATGATGGTGTCTCTTCGCTTCGCTCAGCAAGGTGGAGGTAATTTTGAACACACTCCTCCAAAGTTACAACTCTCAACCATGGAGTCTTGCTTTGGGCTAGCTGAAACTTTACTGACACCAAAACTAAGGCTCTGATTCATGAACTCAATCTTCCTCTTCTTCTCTCTTGCTTCCTCTTTAGTTGAACGTGCTTGTCTCTTAGCTTGCCTCTTAGCTGGCGCCATCTTTAAAGTTTCTTTATCGTCAATTACGAACTCAGCCATGTGCTTCTTCCCAATGTGTTTCTTGAGGAAAGGCAGAGTGAGAGAATGTCTGCTCACAAGTTGAGCAAGATAGCGACCGTCCACTTTCTAATGCTTCATATAGATCTTAGGTTTGTCTGAGTGGACTTCCTTGTGTGCCGCTTGAGGCTCTGAGGATATTCGAACTGTCGTTGACATTACTCGCATTCAAAGAGTTTCTCTCCTCATTGATCTCTGAAGCAGCAACAAGAGGAGCATCAGGTGCGATAGTTTAAACGCCCACCGACTTCTCAACTCTTGGCTTGACAATTTAAAGCACAGAGATCTCTTGCTCGAGCTCCAGTTCAGAGAGCTCTCCCTTGCACTTAGTGCACACAGCATCTGTTTGGTTGCTGTTCCGAAACATTAGTTTAGCTTGTGTTTGCTAAGGTTGTACTTGTCCTCTTAGCTAGGTTGGTTTGCCATCTAAATTCAAATTCTTAAATTAGAGAGCCGCCACTTTTATTATTAATGTATGCTGTTTGCGCCTAGGTGCAGAGCACTCACGAGAACCTCAGAGTGCAAAAGATGTCAGTTTATTGATGTCTTCATCTTTCTTAATTTATAAATTAGATAGCTCCATACTTTTATCTCTTATTCTGCTGATTTTGCTAAACGAATAAGTTCAAAACGCAGTTAGTGTGCTACTATTTCCGTTGGCACCATGTTAGTAATGTCGACGTCAAGAAAGGCTTATCGATAGCTGCTACTAAATTTCATTGCAACGCGATTGAACTGCTACTAATTAAGTTGCGGCAACTTTAGTATTGCTACTAATTAAGTTTTAAGTATAATTAGTATTAATTTAATGGAGTCACCACATATAAAAAGGACACCATCTTCACAACTTGCACCTGATTCGCTTAGTTCTCTAGCTCTATCTATTTCAGCTTGTCATCCTATAGGATCACAATTAAATAGTAAGACTTTAGTTTCGTGGGTCAGATCTATATCAATAAAAATAATTTTGATTTTCAAATAGAACAACGAGTACTCGAGCAAGATGGTGGAAAACTTGAATGTTAAGCGATTAAAAGTGGGAAGCGCAAAGAGTTGACAACAGGTTCGAGCAGGAAGACATCTACAGTACCTCACTTAGCAGGTAAGAAGCTCTCATATGAATGGAGTAACAATAATCTAGTTGGTTTGTTCCTTGCGACAATGAATGGAACAAAGATCTCGTTTCCTCAAAGGCAATTCTTGGGCTTGATGAGAAGAAAAGCTCTCAAAAAACCATCGAATGTCAACATGGATGGAGATCCAAACTATCCTGAGATCTCAGTCATTAATATGTATGACGATGCGATGGAGATCCGGAGGTTGCTCTAATTCCTTCCTAACAAGGAAAAACTCTCAAACTTGCCAGAACGAAGGTTCTTCTTGGCGTCCTTGCTACTGTACGTGAAGAGTACCTCAAAGAGATCATTGAATGCACACAGGAAGAGATTCTAATTAAGGGAGAACGACCCAAAGAAGCAAGGAAAAGTTATCAAGCGACAGAATGCGGTTAGAGCAGCCTTCAGAAGTATCCTACTTCTTAGTAAGTTTTAGAGTTAACTGTGTAGAGAAAACCTGGCACTGGCATCTACTTAATTAAGGAGAGAGCAAAGGTATTCAGAGCCGGAAGCAAATACAAGCATGAGGTGAGCAGCGTCTATCACTATAGAAACTTAGGGACGACGAGAGATGCACATAGATGCGGAAGCAGGTTCGAAGATGAGGAAGCCAGGTCCATCTGGCCCAGCAGAAGAGAGAAAGGAACCTCTAAGAATCCCTTCTTCCCACTTCCCAGATAAGCAAAAGTGACTTAAGTCATTAAGTTAAGCTTAAAAACTTTTCCTAAATATTCACTCTACCTTATCTCGAGCATAACTTGTCTTCTCTTCTTCCACTCTCACAACTACTAACTCACTATTAAATCCTCTGTATCGATATGCTTAATCATGCATCAAGTGATAGAGCAGCAGCTTCTTATAGTGTCCCTTAACTAAGTTCCAGTAAAACTCAATGCCATTGAACTCTGGCGAGTATGGAACATTAAAAAGCAGGAGTGATGTTCAACTCAGCGTATGCCTTCTTCGCTTCCTTTGTCTGTGTACGCTGAGGAGGTTGACAACGAGTAGAACGATCTCACCGTATGTGATCTTCTCTCTGAGCTTTTTAAGGAACGCAACATACTGGTCTCTCTCGCTTGATAGAGGAGGATGAAGGACATAAGCTTCTAGGCCTGAGTCTTCGCTGATCCCTGCAAGTAACGCACTTGTAGTTCATATTTACTTTCTACTCGTAAACTTCTATGTTAACGTGCTTCTCGTACCAACTCTTTCTTCATGAAGGTGTTGTGTTGAACAGTCGCTCAAAGCTCTAGCAAATTCCGCCATCCTCTCACCACCTGAGCAGGCTAGTTGTAATTATATTTCAGATTAATTATATAAAATGGGCTTATGATTCATACGCGCTTCACTCGATCTCACAGTTTCTTGTACGATATGCAATTCAACGATACGATGTTTGCTAGCAGTCTACGGAGAGATCTTGAAATAAGGAAACTATGGAAAATCTTTGCGCGCTACTCCAAACTGAAGTGCGCTAGTGGCGTCTAAGAGTTTGAGGATCAATCAAATTATTGATTTGCACATCTTGAAACTTAGAAGTGCGAATGAGGAACAGCTGCAACTCTAACTTTCTCATCTGCAAAGCAACTTTAAAATGCGAGAGTATAGTGCGCGCTGGCACTTTCAACATTTTTGCGATGGAGTTGATGATGAGAACTGGCTATTACTACTGATAAGGGTGACTAAATCCATACCTTAGAGTCAAAGTGAAACTGAGATAGGATGGATCATGAAGTTATTTTTGATTAATTTCGCGTTTGACTCGCATGATTATAAGTATTATTGAGAAAATCAGTGAGTTGATCAATAATTTGAAATAGAAATAAATAACAGCCAATTAATTAATAATCACTAAAATAATATTCGGATTTGATATAGCAGATCAGAAATGGAAAACTTTCTTCGCAAAGAGTTGGAGCAATACAAAGATTTTAGCCTCCTGTCATAGTCACGCTTTACGAAATGCAACTTGGATCCCTCACTTTTCTTTGAGAGCAGAGGCTACGAGTTCCTGAGGAGCAAATCTGGAAAGAATGTTGGCGCTATAAATGAGTTCTTCAAGGATCAAGGAGAGTACAGGAGCATTTTCCCCTAGATACTTTCAAATTGGCACATAGCTTTAAAATGTGAACTAGTGGGGCGCAGGACCAAAGGGACAGTGTTTGCAGCAGCCTTCTTTATTTGCGAGGTAGCTAATGATCTGAACTGTTTCATTCTTCACATCGCTACGAGGACAGGATATCGAGGCCAGGGTTCTGGGAAAGCGTTCCTCGAAGATGTGGTGCAGTATATGAAGTAGCAAGAAGACTATAGCCGAAGGAGTATGACACTTGTGGCAGGATTAGGTTAGAAATCTAGTGCTGTCGGGTACTTCACTAAAATGGGGTTTACTCAAAACATCGAGCTTAGATACAGGGGTCTTGAATGGGAGGGAAGGAAGGTGATGTGTCATAGAATAGGTCAAAGCATGGAGTAAGAATTACAAAAAATGGAAAAGTATAATTCAACCCCGCCAATTCGCACCCTCGAACACCACGCCATTTCGCACCAATCTAAGAAACTTTCCAATCAGCTGAAAATCAACGAGAAATCTAATTAGCAGGGGTTGGGACTCATCCGAAATACTGTTTAAGCTCGTGCGCAGGGCTTCGGAGGTTCAGGAGAAATACTCAAAGCTTATGAAGAGAAGGGGCCGAGTCTAAAAGTGGAGGGCAATAAAGAGAGGTCAGACAAAAGCGCTAAGATGAGTCCCAGGAGAAGTCAGAATGAGCCTAGCTAAACCAAGCTATTAGCTAAGAGAAAAGAGATGGAAAGAGATCACTCTCAGGCTCAAGAGTGCGAGTAGATGAGAAAGGGTATAGGATTTGAAGGCTAACAGCTCAAGGAGGTCTTGAAAAGCAGAGATGGCACTTTCTATAAGCATTGCTGTTTCTAGGGATGCAAATCGCTTAAACCTATTTCTGGAGACCACTGGAGCAGGCATGCATCGGCGCATAAAAAAAGGATGCATCCGATGATATCATTGAGTACAAAAGATGCTATGGAGACTAGTGCAAGACATGCTCAGAGAGTAAGTTAAGAAAAGATATCTATAACCATATATGGTGCGAAATGGCGGGGTGTTTGAGGGTGCGAATTTGCGGGGTAAAAATTCTCTCTTTAAATTTCCTAAAATTATTTGCTCATCTACTTATAGACATAAATAAAGAGCAGAGTAGGCATGGTAAGCATAAGCAACTGAAGTGCGAATTCTGCCTAGCCACCAAAACATCAGAGTGCTTTGCGAAGGGATCTGAGATACAAATGTGCAAATAGTGTTGGAACAGATTGTTTTAAGAAAACTGAGCCTGAAGATCAAGGATGTGGGGCCAACTCAAGTTTGAGTAATCCTTTTGAAATATTAGAATAGAAAGTGAAGTGCTGGTGATTAAACTACAGACCTAATAGTTATTTTTCAAAAATTAAGTTAAACGTTAAGAAAATTCAAAATAAGGTTTCAAACCCCAATTACAAAAAGGGAAAATTATTGGCTGTTATTTATTTCTATTTCAAATTATTGATCAACTCACTGATTTTCTCAATAATAAAGAAATTAATTATACTCAACTTATTTTCACTTTCTTATCATATTATGGGGTTTTGATTGTATAATTCAATTTCTGATATTCATCTGCATGATAAGATTGGCTTCTCTCACGATCTGAAAATAGGTTAGCCTCTGAAGTCTTACTTACAAAGTGGAATTAAATTGGAGGTTAGGGAAGCATCTATCTCTAATTGATGGGCCGTTTTTCTTGATCCTTGGCCCATTTCTTCTCACAAGATTTCAGATGAATTGGAAATGCTCTTCTTCCGAACTCTTGACCACTATTTTTAGTAAATATGCAACAAATTTGCTCACCATACAAAGCAAAAGAGTAGTATCATGTTTGGAGACACTTGATACAAAAAATAAGAGATTGTTCAATATCTATGAGGGAGCAGAATTTGAATTTTCCTCCTCATCGTCACCTTGCGGCTAAGAACCTTTCTTTGGAGGTGAGTTGAAAACCATAAAATTTTAAGAGTTGTTCTTTTGCATTCCACTTATGTGTAGTTGTGCTAAATGAGAGTTAGGATATTCTAAAATGAGAGTAAATTTCGACTTACTTAGTTGAAAGTTATTTGGATTCTTGAAAGATTAATGGTGGCTGACTAGCTCTTATTTTCTAAATAAATTTAATTTGTTAATTTATTTAAAATTCTATAATTCCCTTCTCTCTCCCTAAGAACTGATTTAACCTCCTACGCACAGCATTCCTCTATCAAAAATTCTCTATTTCTATTCTCCTCTACACTCCGATGAAACACTTCAATGGTGATTCAAGTATATGTTTTTTAATGTTAAATAATAATTATAATAGAATCCTCGAACCACTATAAATATGGATATTAATTTTTTCCAAAAAAAATACAAGAGCAATTTAATCATAATACTTAGCATCATAAATGCATTTTTTATTTTTCATAAGTCTCCTAGAGTGAATTTCAGGTCATTTTTATACATTGGATATCATATTATATTAATTTAAAAGCAATTTTTATAATAAAAAATATTGCCGTGCAAGATAGGCCTATATGAGTATGAATGGATTTAAATAAGTACTGCTGTTAAAGGATGCTTGATATTAGCATTTAAGGAACTTCCTCCAAAGAATATATATTAACTCTTCAAGATCTAGTAAAATATTATTCTTGAGGAGCTCATGTATCCATAATTTGAACAACCAGTTGAGAGATAAAACTTATTAAATTAAATTAAAACATCAAAATTGCAGAAGAAATTGCTATCAAACAGTAGTTTGATTTAAATTTTGTATTAAATGAGCATGATTAAAACATTTTCATAAATCAAGCTGTAAAAATTAAATAAATTCGCAATTAATTGTTTATAAATCATATTTTATAAGAGTTTGATTTTTACTAAAAGAAGTTCAATCACTATTCTGAAGAAATGAAGTTAAGAGGATAGTTTATGAATTAATTCAAAATGTATTTTTATTGATGGAAAAAGAGAATAGGATTTAAAAATAAAATGCCATTTATAAAAAAAGAAAGTAACTTATAAACGCTTTGCTTGCTTTCTTAGAAGGCACGGAATTTAGCATTGATGATTCGTTTAAAGATGATTTAATATTAACAGACAAAAATGGATAACATCTGTTTAAATTTCAAAATCTAGCAAGAGATATAAAATGCAAATTTTTTTTAATTTTGGAGATAGTGATAGAGAGATGTTCTTAAAGATTGTAAATAAGGAAAAATTTTCTGACTTGATTGAAACTTTAACTGAAAGAGATATACCGCTTTCTAAAGTCAACTATTTTTTAAATTTCGTTTGAATAATTAACATAAATTAAGGAACATTTTGTAAATCTATATTAATAGAGTGTGCAAAAACACTTTTAAATATGAATAAAGAGCTAAATTACTCACAATGAATAATTTAAAGATTCATTAATAAAAAATAATTATCTATCATATGCTTTTAAATATGGAAATAATTGTTCTATATTATGTATCATCTTAATGTGAGTAATTTTAAAGTATGTAAAAATTACTCAAATCATATTATTTTGTCATTGAAAGCCATCGGCCATTTTAAAATCTATCTATGAGTCTTCATTTATCGAGCAACTCTCTATTGCTGCTGTTTCATTTTTTAAAAATCATTTTGGAGTTTTAACCTCCATGTGTCTTTATTGTTAGTTTATTAATATTTTTAAATTATAAATTTCTTAATTTATGTTTTGTAATATGATTTTATAATAGACTTCTTAAGTAAGGTCTCATAGCTTTTTGGGCATTTAAGTTGAAAAAAGAAATATAGATAGGATTTTAATAGGTAATCGTGAATAAAAATGCTTAAAATATACAAAATAGACTTTATAGAACTACTTAGTATTCTCTATGAATTTTCTATTATTCTATAACTTAAAATGGTTTCTTTTCTCTCAATTTTTATTGTTGATTTTTATATTTGTGCGCATTTTTTTAGCTTTCTCGTCCTTTCCTAAAATAGGTGTAAATTCATGTAATAACGCTTGCTTTCTTATCAGAGTTGAATTTTTTAATCAAATGACTAAGATATTTCATAGATTTTAATAAGGAATATTTTCTTTCTATAATCAGCTCTGAAAGAATGTTATCAATGATGATGAATCTCTAAATTACAAGTCTATTTAATTAAAATTACATCATTTGTTTTGTGAAATTAAGAGCTAAACTAAAAAAGGTTTACCTACATTTAGGGTTAGTCATGAGATTTGACTCTTATTTAGTTATGATTTATCAGTAGCTAGAATTGCATCTTTTTTCCTTCATTTTATTTTAATATTTGTTGTTGTTGTTCTAATTAATCAAATAATATACTGTTATTCAGTTGTACTTGCTATCATTAACAATTAATTTGAAATGAAATATCTTCGATAAACTATTAAAATCCTATCTATACTGTAGAAACATTAAACTTCACACTCAAGCTTGTGGACTTTAATTTTTCGATTCTGGCAACAAAGTAGCATATATTTAAATAGTTTATAAAAAATGACCTATTTTTAGCAATGCATGATTATCTTCATTATTAATTTATTTCAGAGAATTGAACTCAACACACGGGTTCAATTATAATTTTATATCTTATATTTTTATTAAGGGAAGCTGCTAAAAATTAGGGCTGATGAAGTTCAAAGAGAAGACAATTTTATTTGCTACGATGACAGGAACGATTAAATTTGTCTATGTACACAATCTCATAATATCTTAGTTTCTATTCTATTTAATGCATATATTCAATTATCATTTTCTCTTCATTTTTTATTAGTAATTTAAGAGAAAAAACTCCTGAGTACGTTTAAAATAAGAGAGTCTTGATTATTATCATTAATGAGGATATTTTGAAGTTCTTATTTATAGTTTATTGGTTTATTTAATAAAATTTGCTAATCAAAATGCTGTTTTTAAGATGATCGAAGCCATTTTTTCATTAAATTTTCTATTAAGCACAGGAAAAATCAGTCAAGAAATATAATTAAGTAAAAAAAATTATATAAAAATTTAAGTAATACTAAATAAATTTGTGCATAAATCTTGGGATTTATAATAATTTAGATTAAGCAATATGATTTTAGATAAAGTTTTATATTTTTAATATCACTCTCACAGAAGTTCCTCGTAAGAGTTTGAAATCTCTTTATACTAAAACTGAGTTTATTATTCTCTCTAGAATTATAGCTTCATCAAAAAGCTATTGTTCTCCAGGAATATTTATATTACAATTATAAAAAAGAATAGATAGTAATTTATTTGATTTCTAGAGTGAACAAGACACCATAATTCCTTTATCAGATTGGTCAAATCTAGACTGATTAATTCATTATACTTTTAGCTTATGTATAAGTTATAAATTTGAATTTCAGAAATTGTCTAATTCTAATCCCTTAATCTTCAATAGTAATCAAATTAATTAAACAGTCAAAGTTTCTCTGTTTTATAAAATAGATTTAAATAAAAAATTTATAAGCATTTATGATTGATCTAAATAACAAAGAGGGAATTTCACCATTATTTCTGCTAAATTGCTTTGACTCTCAGATCTGCAGCTTGTCTGGAAGCCAATCTAAAATATGAATTTTTTATTTACCAAATATATCAGGATCACTCTAAAATATGATGAGTCTACTTTCCGTCAAAATTTTTTTAAAATGACCCATTTGATTAAATAATTTCTTATTTTGAAAGTGATAACCTTATTAAATTTTATGTAATTGAATAACCTCATTTTAAATCAATTTTAATCAACAGAAGTTATAGCACAAAAAATATATGAAGCATGATTGACTTATGTCTCAAAAACTTTATAGCTATTAATATCACTGCAATGATTTTTTTTATAGAAAAAAAGTGATCTGAAGTTAAATTAAAGACCCTTACTTTATATTATAGTGTAATAGAATTTATCTAGTCCCAATCAGAAATGTCTGAGTCTAAAATAAATTCTTGATTATTTATTGCAACATTTTTTTATGCTATCTATGAAAATAACTTTTTATTATAATAATTGTTAAATTTATATATTATGTAATAAGTATATAGAATAATCTGAATACATTCTGTGAAGATATTTTTAATTTAATATTGAGGAATTTTATAAATAATATAAACAATAGTTTAAGCATTAAAGCCATAATAAAACTTTTTACAATAATGCCTACTACGAAATAAACTGCAAAATCAACGTCTTTGATACTACTCTTTTTTTATTCTTTTTGGCTGGGATGCTTATTCCACTCTGTAATGGTCATTTTTACAGTCTAGGAAAAATAATAAATTGTAATATTAGCACAGGAATTTTCCCCACTTTTATTGATAAAGAAAGTCAAATAGGTTGCTTGCCTTTTTATATTGCATTTTTATAATTAATTCTAATTTTACAAACTTCTAATATTTTATAGAGTGAAAATCTATTGATCCTCAATTATTCATTATCATTATTTACTTAATGCTTCAGATAGTGTTTATTTGACTGTTTGAGAGCATCAAAATGATTGATAATATAGATTTTACAAAATATTGATTGAAAAAATAAGCATAGAAAAGGATTTGTATGGATATTCTTGTATAACGATTACCATATAATAATATCTTTAAACCATCAGAGTGAAATTATAATTATATAAATAAGTAAATAAATAATTTGATTATTTTAAATAATAAACAAGCAATAACTAGTCTTTGGAGTTTTAAAATATCTTCAAAGTACATAATAACATGGTTTATTAAAAATATGGGTATCCAGATCTTCAAGAATCTTCAAGAGGTATTATACATTCATCCACAATTTTTAAAAGCTTTTAAGTTGCTTCTGTAAAGCCTTGACTAACTAAGATGAACCTCTTTTCATATGTGCTAAATTTGGTACTGTGAGCTATCCTTATCGGCCGAGCATTACTCCAAAATTAAAAAAAGGCAATTGTATATTTTATAAATTCCCACAATTATAGGCAACGTACTTTCCCCATATGCTATTTTATATGGAATGAAGCAACCTCTCTAAAAATCAGTAAAAGACTAAAGCAATTGCTAATAACAGTAAAGCTGGCTTCCTAGCAAATAGTTTAAAAAATCGGGGCTGAAATTATAATATAAACAAAATTCCTTTTAAGAAGGAAAAAGGGAAATAAGATAATTGAGAATCTAAAAATGTTCTATTTTTTATATTTAAATATAAATAATAATTTAAAAATGAAAGGTATCTATACTATTTAGATCGAAATATTGAATTATACTTTTATTAATTTATTTCTTAAATAATCAAAATAAATTTATAAGATTATACATGTTGGAAAAAAACTCAGATATAAAATTTAATAATCAATATTGTGTATTAATTTTAAAATACTTAGTTGGAAGATTAAGAGGAGATAGCATATAAAGAATAATGGGAATATTTTTTAGTGATATAAGCATTAAATTATATGATATATTACAATCTTTAGAAAGAAAATACGGGGGAGGGAGGGAAGTGCACCTCCCCCCCTTTTTATGGCCAAAATAGCCCAAAAATCGTCCATGTAGGCCGAAATGAGCCAAAAATGCCAAAAAATTAAGAGTTTTTGGCTTTCGAAATTTCCTTGAGGGTCAAATTTCATGATTTCAATTTTTTCAAAAATTTTCTATTTTTTTGTTATTAAGTCTAATTTTGATAAATACTTTTATGTTTTTGGGACCCCATCTCATTTGAACTCTTATATATTCTTCTTCAAAATAGTGAGACTAAGAAATGATTATCAAAAAAAGGTGGGAGTAGTTCAGCAATTAATTTCCAAGAAGTTTAAATGCTATTATCAAAATCGTAAATAAAGATTGCTATCTTTTATAAAATAGAATTAGCGAGACCTTTTCTTTGTTAAAGTCAGGATAAGAAACCAAATACTGCCATAGATGAAATTATCTTGACTTTGAACTTAACTTGCTATATTCTTCTTAAGTAAATAAATTCGAGGAAAAATTTATCTATGTTGAAGGAAGTCAAATAACTGCATTATTTATAAATACTTATGGCTGATTTAACTTATAGCCTCTATCTGTGGCGAATATTGTAGATCTTGGTGATACTGATCAAGAATATGCCTAAATTTGCCCTATATTATTTAATAACTATTATTTTAATGTTAAATTTGATTTGAAACATATTTTGAGTAATTTTTTGAAAAAATTGAAATCATGAAATTTGACCCTCAAGGAAATTTCGAAGGCCAAAAACTCTTAATTTTTTGGCATTTTTGGCTCATTTCGGCCTATATGGACGATTTTTGGGCTATTTTGACCATAAAAAGGGGGGGAGGTGCACTTCCGTCCCCCCCCCCCGGAAAATACATTGAAACATAAACTGTTTTATAATATTTTATTTTTCATTCTTAATATTTTAAAAATCAAAAAATTTAAAGAGTTAATTTTTAATTTTATCTTATGGAGATTAGGATTTAATATAATTTTTTAAGTTGATTTAAATATTTTGAGAGCTAACCTCAACCTAGTATTTTATAATAGATAAATATGAGAGGCGAATTTATAATCTTAGAAAAATAAAGGAGGGAGAAAGTATTTCTAACGAATGTATATACAGAATATTTTGAATCAAGGATAGAAAAAGTTTTCAATTAGACATATTGGTCTAAGTATAATTTCAAGATTCAAAATTACGTTTTAGATATATTTACAAATAAATTCATTGTAAATATTCCATTATCTCTTAAGGATAAAAGTTTAGAGAATTTTATCATTTCAAAGTAGGTTTAAAATGGGGCTAGATGGCTGAAAAATCTAAGAAATAAAACTGAAAATTTTGATAATAAAAGTATGCTGGCTACAAATCTTAAATGATCCATCTTTATTTCTCAGCTAAATGATAAAAGTGTTTTAGTGTTGTAAGTAATATAATTATTCTTCTTCAAATTGATAGAATATAATTTTATTGTAGATATCTTTGATGAATTTGAGCATTTAGTAATAAGTATAAAGTTGGAAGAGTTGAAAGTATCTTTATTATTATTTGCAAGGCATGAATACTGAGTAGATAGATGCTTACATTGACGAGTAGTTAGCTTTGAAGGAAAAGGAGTCAAAATCAAATAGAAGCAGCTTGACCCCAGCAAATTATGTTTTAATTCTACAAGAAGCAAGAAATAACAGAGAAAGGATTTGTTCCAACTTAATCAAAGAAACAAAACTACAAAGGCTCTCAAGATAAGCTATGAATCTGAATTAAATGTAGGACAAATTGTCTCCAAACAACAATCTATTCTTTTATTTTTTAATAAATAGGGCTTTTAATTTAGTTGTTAATGCATGGCAGTGTAT
This sequence comes from Tetmemena sp. SeJ-2015, assembly GCA_027382625.1. Lineage (NCBI taxonomy): Eukaryota > Ciliophora > Spirotrichea > Sporadotrichida > Oxytrichidae > Tetmemena > Tetmemena sp. SeJ-2015. The sequence goes on from JAJKFJ010020759.1 coordinate 73,353, forward strand.
ATTTAAAATATATTATTAGAAATTATCAACTTATATTTTCCTCATAAAATATTTTTAATCAAATTAAATTATGATTATCAACAATTATCAAGTCGAGTGAAGAAAAAAAGTTTCAATCAAAAACTTTGAAACAAAATTAATAAATAAACTTCATTATAAGTTATTGTTTAATAAAATATGGATGAGTAATTTTGAAGTGTTTTAATTAGGAAGAACATTAAATAAATATGCTAATCTGTGTACAATTATAAATCATTTTAAAAAAAAAGGCCCTTAACTCTCGCTATTATGATAGAACGACAAAATATTTAGTAAATTATATTTTTAAAAAATATTATATATTAAGAATATAACCAATAATTAAAATTATTCTAATTTGTTAGCAGTGATTAAGTTATACAATGCATCTCACTACGAGCTTTTAAATTATAAAATATTGTAGCTCAAGAAAATAAGAGCAGATGAATTAGCAATAGGGGACTTATAACTGATTGTTAGAAGTATTGATATGCAGGTTCTAAAAGTCCCAATAAAAGACGAAATTTTTATTATATCTTTTAGACATCTAAGAGGTGGAAGTTCCTCAAAATCTCATGGTCAATTTAAAGCTTTTGAGCGAATTATATGTGGTCGGCTAAATCATCATAAGTCATTAAGGCTATTGCGAAAAAGCACCAACTTTAAATGAGTTCAAAATTAATGAACAAGTAAGCAAGATTTTCATCCCAAAATAAATACTTCCATGATAATGTTTGCAAATTATAGTATCAAAATCTATATTTAAGAAATATCCAGTCCGATTATGGATCTATTTTTTTAATTTCAACATGATCAAGCCAAAATTTTAAAAAATATTTAAATTTAAAGAAGGATTTAATACATAAATTTATTATCTATTATCTATTTAGGTGCAGCATATTCATGAGTTAACTTTTCCTTCTAACATGTCATTCACTTTTACACTTTCTCCTTTTCTTTGATTTTTTGAATATTTTTAATCAGCCCACGTTTGAAGTCTTTGGATTCTTCTGAAATTTTGTTGTGTCTCTTTGAAAATTTCATTATTTATTCTCTACTGCTCTTGCTAGGCTTATTCTTTCATTTCGTAATACCAATCCTAGTCTTCATCTCCTTTTTTATGTTTAGTTCTATTGTCTAATATAACATTATAATATATGTAAGGTCTTCCTATGCTTAGTTTAGATATGGATTGGAGCTATTATTTCGCTCGATTTGAGGATAGCTGTAGTCAGGTAGGTTTTGCAAGAGCCTAGAGTAAGTTTAATTGCTTACGGAATCTTGAATTTAGCTACTCTTCCTAATACCCAAGGATTTCTCTTTAATCACTTTAACGATCACTAAAACTATTTTTTCCTTATTATGATAGAAAAAACGATCTGGTTATTGCTAACTAACTAATGCAAATGCCTTTGCTATAGTCTTTGTAGCTTGAGTTCTTACAATGATTGGATAGTCGATTAATCCACAAATGACTCAACTGTCTATTTCTTCTGCTTTTTCAAATCGCTGGCCAATTTGAACTGATCAAAAGTCTTAAAGGTGGTAATGTTCGCTTGATAGTAAGTGTGCTTCGGAATTATTTGCTTAGAAGCCAGCTGACTCCTTAGCAAAGAATGACTCTCCTATAAATTCTTCTCGTCTTTACTCAAATTTAAAAGGGTTCTTTACACTTAGCTTAATATAAAATCCAAGATAGAGTTAATTTACTTTCATAGCTGTCGAATTCTTTTTGAACAGAAGATTTTCTGTTTCCAATAACTGAGGAGGATTAATTCAGTAGTTTAGCTTATAGATTCTTGTAGTATTTTGAGTTTTTAAGAGTCTCAAATTGCTCATAAGGATCTATGGTGTCCTTATACATCAATACTTTTCCCTATCTTAGCTTGCTGAGTTCCTCTTTGATGCTTAATTATTTCTTGATAATGGAAGAGTTCCTTGACATATATCTATCCGCTGGACCTTATGGATTTTATGTAATCGTTGGTAAGGACTATCTTTTATTCTCCTATGATTTAAAAATAAAATGAAATACAATAATTTCTTGAGAATGAGATTAGAGTCATTGACGAGTGGATGAGAGATGAAACCATTTGCTTAATCTTAGATCTTAACTTCCTAGCTTTACATGTCTATTTACTACTAGTCCTCTTCATCATCAGAGTTTGAGTCTTCATTGCTTTATTCATGCTAAGAAGAGTTGAATCCTGGTTATCTAATGCTCTTTTGATATTTGGAGAGTTGCTTGTTGTTTAATTGACTATGAGACCCCATGAGCTTTTATGCCTTCTTTTTTGATAACTTGATTAAAGGATTATTTACTTCTATAGAGATGATATCATCGATCACTAGTTTAGAAGATGGGTTAAGTTCGCTCTGATATGCAACTAGTGGAGCTTCACTAAAATTATAACAAAAATACCTCAAAATCGTTATAGGCAGACTAAAAAAGGAGAATTTTTAATTTGACTGATCTTTCAAAGCTTTTTGCATTAGAGATCTACCTTCTATCTAGGTTGTTCGCTTTTCTTAATCCCTGTTTTATTATTTGAAAAACATGTTGTTTGTTTTGGGTAGAGCGCCTGAAGGTAGTGAGTTTTAATCTGCTTGTAAATTGTTTGAGTTAACTTAGTAAAAAGAATGGAATTTGAGACTGTTTCTTCTTTGAGAGCTATCTTCATGTTCTAAATTTATTAGATGAGCACCTCCTTCATCTTCGTAATCTTAACTTTGCTCTAATCCTATCATTTGGCTTTTTCTTCTTTCTTTCTAATTAGATTTGTTCAAGAAGCTGCTCAGATTATTTTGCCTATCAAGAACTCTACTCTCCTCCTTATAATTAAAAAACAATATCAATTGACTTATAGAAAAAATATAATTATAAACTGCTCAATAATCTCCATGCCCTTATTCGTTACGTACAGTTTCATTTTACTAGCTATAATCAGTAGTGGATATTTTATTATAACTTTAACTCTTGATTTTCCTTAGATGGAATTATATTGAGGAGTAATCTTATTGAAGTGGATTCGAATAAATAAATAATTTATTAAGATTAAAACAACCACTCGATATATTTTAGCATCAGTCTTATAGCTGGAGAATCACTCACATGGAAATCATTGATTCAGATTATACAGTGGACTAAAGTAGTCCCTAGCCCTCAAATGAGCAGCAAGTCAAACCTATTTCAGGCTCGGTCATCCTTTTCATCAGACATATATTTAATGGCATATCTTCAAATAGTAATTAAATTAATGTCAAAGGTTAAATTATGCTTTGTACAATTTTATTGCCGTCTATTTTATAAGAATGATTAATTTTTTAAAGGAAGACACGGAGAGAGAGCTGATAGACATCCCGAGAGAAACGTGCAATTCGAAGAAATAGTGGATGCTCCACTGACCTCTATTGGAATTCAGCAAGCTATTGAAACGGGTTACTTTCTGAAGTAGTTCCTCTCAGAAAATAGCTTCGACAGAGTGACTCTCGAGTGTAGCCCATATTTTCAACTATCAGAAACATTAATTCTCTTATTAATTCAATATTTGAGGGTGATGATGACTGCTAAACACATCATGGATTAGTTGGACGAGAGCTGTCCCTTAGTCAAAACTCAGATAAGAGTAAACTACAATTATCGGGAGTGGTAGGATTTGCAAGACTACAAGACCGAATCTCCTCTTCCTAAATTACTTATTAACAGGCATAAATTGACCAGATAAATCATCTCAGAGAATTAAATCAATATTAAGATAAATTTTTATCATGAGAAATACTTAGGTGGAGCAAAGATTATAGTCGAAAACGATCCCACAGATCCAGAATTGGACTAGATGTATCCTGAATCAGCAGAGTAGCTCCAGAGAAGGATCTAATCTGTGATTCAAGAATTTTCCGCTTCAAGTTCAGAATCCTCTTCCAGAAATCTACACATTATCTAAAATCTTACATCTATCATCCATACTTTCATTTCTCATTATATTGAGTCACGGAGCTTTAGTTAGAGGCCTGGCTTAATTATACTCAGGCAAGCAGATGGAGTACTACTACTGCTAAAAGACAGCTGTAGAGGTAGCAGATGGCAAAGTCATTAGACTCCTCTATGATAATGATGATTCTCACGTCCTTACAAAATACTGAATATCTTTAAATGCTCCTTCATAAAAGCAAAGGTAGCCCTATTTATTCAAAAGTTTGAAGCCATTCTAAAAATAATTTCATTACGTGTTTCTCTGCCATTAAATACTCGTAGAGTCAAATTCACTTAAATTAGGAAAGTTAAATTTGAAAATTAAAATGGCCACTCCTTACGAGAAATTCCAACAAATATTAGCTGCATAGAAAAGCGCAGCTGCAAGTCTGAATAGCTCAGTTAATCAAGGACTAAGCAACACCGATTCTTCATTTACCTTGGGAACTGCTAATCCTAACAATCAATCTACTGCATAAAGACCTACTCAAATTAAATTCAATAGGTGTAAAGTCATAATTATTATTTATAGCTATGTTTATATCCTTTCCAATAAATTTTAACTTAAATAAATACTTCTTTCAAATAATCTTATACTTAACAAAAAATTAGTGAAATATGAATTATAGAGACAATCTATTTTAAATTAAAAGCTTATACTTTATATAACAAATACATTTCTGCAAAAATGTTATGTAAGAAAGACAATTTGAGTTAAATTATGTTAATTTGGTTTCAATTGATTAAATCAACTATTTAAGGTTGATAATTCTATAAAAGAGATTAAAAAAATTATAAAGAATTTTATTTACTATTGCATTCGATTTAAAATTAGAATTTTATTTCTCAAAGAGATGGTCAACATGCTCGTTCTTGAGAAGATTTTGGCGGTGCAAATTAAAACTAGGCTCAAAAGATCTCTAATGTAAACCTAGACTCTTTTGCTAGAGCTCCAATTGCTACCAATCATTATTTATCACACTTATTATTTTTTATATCCTATTGCTCAATAAAAAAGGCAAGAGCTGCTAAACAAATTAAACAATGGAAATATGTCAGGAAGGACCAACCAAAATCAAAGCTATGATAACTCATCTACTTATCAACAACCCGCCAACTAGAGATATATTCCTCAGCAAAACAAATCTAATCCCAATAAACAGAATTCATCTAACTACACATCAAACATCAAGTCTTAAGATCTATTCAAGCAAAGAAATAAATCTAAAATTAATAAGACGTGTATACTTTATTAGATAATTAAGTATATCTCTCCATCCGCAAAGTTAGCTCAGGAAAAGAAGCTTTAAAAGTCTTTGGAGCAAAACTTCAAGGCAGATAAGTTCGAAAATTTCTAAGTTTCTGGCAATTAAGGTAGTCATAGGAACAGCGGAGGATTCGAGACCGAGACAAGATCCAACTCTAATCGCCCTCAGTTCGACACTTCTCTTTTATTCATAATTGTATATAAGAATATCATTGAATATTAATTATTCAGGAAGCCTAACCTGAATTAAACTTTTAATCCCTGGCAAAATAAGGGGCGAGGAGGCTATGGAGCAGGCAACAGATCTTTTTCTTCAAATGCTAGCAATCGATTTTCAGGGGGTAGAGGACCAAGTCTAATCTTCATCTAGCTATAATAAATAATCTCAGATGTATATTATATTCTTCTTATAGTAGGTGAAAATACGATAGGCCTGCTTTTCCAAAATTTCTTCGATCCTGAGATCAAGGAGAAGATTAAGTAAATGAAAGATTCAAGGTTCGATGGAGAGAGCGCTATGTGGCTCTTCAGGAAAGATAGGATGAATGAGATCATACAAAATATAGGGGAGATGTGTATCGAAAAAGGAGTGCAGCTAGTGGACATACCTGAATTCGTGTACAATTTTGTGAAATGTAAAGTGCCTTTCGCTGATCTAAAAGGAAAGGCAAACGGCAAAGTTATTAAACTAGATTATATACAAGAAGCAAAATATTGAAGAACCTTTTTTCTCGTTAAATTGAATTAATCCTAATATAGCAATAAAGATAGTGAAATGAAGAAATAAATGATATGATAATTATAAATATTTATTTATCAATTAAAATTAATTTAATACATTAAATTAATTGATTTAAGGGATAGAAGAAAGAGATTGAAAGTCTCCTTCCCTAAAGTTTTTACGAGAACCTCTATGATTTCTAAAAAAAGGGTGTCGAGTTGAAATTTAATTTTAAGGTTATTATGCTAGATTTATTATATGAGTTCGGTGTATAAAACTTTGGAAGACTTCTCTTAGGAGATGAAATGGGAGTAGGAAAAACCATTTAGGCTATTGGAATAGCCTATGTTTACAAGTAAGATTGGCCTATGCTAATCGTAGCACCTTCATCACTTAGATTCATTTGGAGGGATGAAATCTTAAAATGGATACCCTCAATAAAAGAAAAGCAAATTCAGACTTTTAAAACAGGCAAGGACAAATGGAATGAAGATGCTTGCGTTTTCATAATGACCTACGATCTTGCGAGAACAAGGAGCGAGGAAATCGAACAAAGATAGTTTAAAGTATGCATAGCAGATGAAGCTCATTAAATTTAATGAATCATTAATTGTTAATGCTTAGGTTATTAAATTCTATTTTCAAGATTTACTTGAAGAGCAGAGATGCGAAGCGAAGTAAACTTTTGGTTCCCATCTTAAGCGTTGCAAAAAGAGTGATTGTGATCAGTGGAACCCCTATGCTAGCTAAACCAGTCGAAATGTATAATCTGCTAAAGATTGTTCGCCCAGACATAATTTGCTCGTTCAAAGATTTCACCGACAGATACTGCAACCCGAAGGAAACTCCTTTTGGAATGGACTACTCAGGCAATTCCTGCACTAAAGAGCTGCATTTCCTACTCAATCAGTCAATCATGATTCGCAGATTAAAGAAAGATGTGCTAGACTAACTCCCTCCGAAGAGAAGATAGAAAATTTAAGTGAGTGTTGAGGATGATAAGGTTAGGCAAATCAAGAAGATACTTAATAACATGAGAAAAGAAAATGATGGTGAGGACTTTGATGAAGATTACTTTCAGACCAAAATCACAGATCACATGAGTTTTGATGATTACATTGGAGGTGAGAGGAATAAGGCCAAGTAAGAAGAGGAAAATGGATTTATGGTAGCTTTCAGACTTTCAGGAGAAGCAAAATGCAAAGGCATCTCATATATTTCATAAATGTCTTGCTAATATATCAGAGACTTTATGGAAACGTTAATCGAGAATAATTGCAAGTTCTTAGTTTTTGCCCACCACAAGACTGTAATGGATAACTTAGATCCATTAATGCATATTTTGATTTCTATTTTCTAGAGCAGTATGTGCAATCTTAGAAAGTAGAGTACATTAGGATAGATGGAAGCACCCCAATAGAAACAAGGCATAATAGAGTGAAGCAATTTTAAGAGAATGATTCTACTCGTATCGCTATCCTAAGTATCACTGCATGTTCACAAGGTATCACTTTGACTGCAGCTTCGACTGTGCTTAAAATACATTGCACTTAATTGACTGTGGTGTTTGCTGAGCTGTATTGGACTCCTTCAATTCTGACTTAGGCAGAGGATAGAGCTCATCGTATTTCTTAGCAGAACTCAGTGAATATTTACTACTTGCATGGCGCTGATACTGTTGATGATATTTTGTACCCCATGCTAGCAGAAAAAGCTCAGGTGGTGGCTTCTTCTCTGGATGGCAGGAGAACTGATCTCAATATAAAGAAGATAGAGATGGAGGCCTGCTTAGAAGAAGTAAAGGAGCTCCAAGAGAAGGGCACTCTCAATCCTGTCATCACTAAGAAAACATCTATGGCATCTGCCAGTGAGGGCAAAACTAAATCCACTGGTAAAAGTAGTGGAAGTAAGGCTCCTAAAATAGACGACTTCTTCAAAAAGCAAAAGGATGTCACTCAGCTCTATAAGAAGCCATCAGTCAGCAAATCTATTCTATTTTTCTAAACGGAATAAGTATGAGGAGGAAGATATTGAAGAGGATTCAGATGTCAGCAAGCAAAAAAAGAATGCATTCTTTCATAATCGAGGAGTTGAATATGTTCTACATTTGAATTTTTAGAGGTTAGAAGGAAGAAAGTGATGATGAGGAAGAACATTTATAATAGTAGTTTAATTTATAGAATGCTATGTTCCTATGAGTGACAAAATAAATAACTAGAAGGCTGACGTAGATAAGACTTCATAAATCAAAAAGTAACAAATATTTGGCTTGAAGCTAAATCAACAAAGATAGAGTTCAATTCAAGATGATGAAGAGTAAGAAGGATTCAATTCTATCGTTTTAAGCTTTTTTAAAGGTATTTAGGAGAAAACAGAAATATCATCCTATGAGTAAAATCAAAGCTAGATTTAACCTTAAGAGTAAGGTGCTTTTGAATAAGATAAGGGATTAGCTCAAGACTAGTAGAATCCTAAGAAAAGAAAATTCTAAGAGTTTTCTTCATCTTCGAAGAATAGCTAGAATTAATTCGAAAAAATGAATGAAGTTGCGGAAGAATCAAAGTAGATTCAAGAATAAGAAATTTAAATGAAGAGCTAAAACAAAAAAGGAAGAAAGAAGTCGCCTTCTGTACCAGTCTAAGAAAGCAGGAATTAATTGAATCAGAGAAAAAAGTTGAATCAAAAGCAAGAAAAGTAACCTTCTGAGAAACATTAGAGCAGCTAAGGGTCTAGTGAGAATAGAGTCCACACATCGGATCTGGATAATATCTCTCTTAACTCTGATATTTTAAAAGATTGAATTGATGCTTTAGATATATTGATTTCGGTTTGCAAATCTAAGATAATTTTATTCATAAAACTCTCAAATAAAAAATTTCAATCTTTTATAATTTATCCTCTTACAGTAGAAATATAAATATTATTCATCTTCTATTGAGATCACAGTATTTTATACTTTATATCTTAAGCTATTTTTGTATAGAATTTGTAAATTTAATATATAAATTATATATCCTAATTTAATTTATTATTTCAGCATTCAATGTCTTTCTTTTTTCAGATACATCTCATTACTTTGATATTCTCAAGCTTTTGGGTGACAAATTGTCATTTTTTGATGAGTAATACAGTTACTTTATTCCTTTGTGACGAAAAATAGTTTGGCGCTTTTCCTGGTACTAATCTAAAAGGTTGCACGATAAAATCTTCCAAATTTGAGCCGAAAGAGGTCGTCGACTTACTTGATATCTCTACTAATCTAATTGTGGATCAATTTCCATATCCGGATATCGCTAAACTTAGCAAAAATTTGGGAAATACATAAAAGGGACAAGATATTGAAATGGAAGAATAGATTATAAGGAACTAATCAATATGTCATTTTTATATAAAGTTTATTTTAATGTAATTTTTAGATTATTTTTTGCAAAAAATAGGCGAAATTAATTATTTAAGTTTTAGTATTGGCATATTTTTGCTAATACTTTTTAATTAAGATCAGTCATCACTTAAAATAATATATGAGAGGTTACAATTTAGAAATCTTAGATTCCTCCGATTTACAGTTTGTTCGAGGACAAGCAAAAATTTCTTGCTCCTTCTCGATCTCGAATATCAGTTTTTAATATATTTTTGTGGCTTCTTAATCATGACTGAGCATTCCAACACAAAATAGCACCCCAACATATTTTTTTAAAATTTTTTTTTTACTAAATTAAATAATAGAATTTTTATTTTGGGCACATTTTAGTCAAGCAAAATTGATCCATGTTTATTATAAATCCAATTAAATTCTCTAGTTATTAAGGCCTAAATTAATAAATAAAACTAAATTATTAGTGAATGGGTTCAAATTTAATAAAATAGAAAAAAGCTTACCTTGAAAGAGGAAATCAACCTCAGATCAGAATCAAATTAATTATCAATATAAATTAAATCTATAATTAAAGAATATTTACAAACTATCACAAATTATGAAAAATCATTATTCAAGATATCAAAAGAAATTTTTGAATTTAAATATATTAAACTACTATAAGTTTGTTTAAACAATCTTACTATTTTTTATTGAGAAAATTCTATTGACGTTTCAAAGTTTAAAAATGAGATTTATTACTCAAGATAGAGGAACTGGAATCCGTTTCTCTTATTCAAAAAATAATAATAATTAAGCAAATTGTATGCAGATAGAACTATAACGAAGCCAAAATTCAATAAAATTTTGGATTACCTACTAAAATTTTTCAAGATATTAAGAGCTCTTTAATTAAATTTTTGTGAATAATAATGAACATATCGGATGAATCTAAAAAGTAAGATATATAAATATATAAACTTATTAAGAGGATCAAGACATCTGCTTTTATAATAAAAGTAGATGAGGCGGAGTTTTTGGAGGTATAATTCAGCGTCTTTTTAATTTTATAGCGATAAAATTGCTAGAAGAGTGAAATTTTGAAATGAATTACTGAAAAAATGCCCTCAAAGAAATCATATTTTAAGGAATATGGGCAAACTTAAATCACTTAATTTTTTTAAGAAAGAAGAAAGGCGGGAAATTAATCACAAAACTTAAGCACTGTGACTCTTTATTTTCCTTAATGGTGCTTATGTTAAAAGAGAAATCAAATTTTCCTAGATAATGATATAGAAAATAGACTACTAAATTAAAATATATAGGATAACTCCTCTTTATAAATTTATGATGAGTAAGTAGATGGCATGCTCAAAGCAAAAGGGGATTAAAAAATCATAGATTAAAACAAAATAGATAACATAAGAAGAAGAAATATTTCTCAATTCGTTTTTAATTTAAATAAAGCCTCAAACAGTAATTCTTCCCCCCAATCATTAGCTAAAGTAAAAACATCTTCACCCTTTCAAGATATTTAATTAGATTTTATTAGTTGGAATTTTATTTTCTGTTTTAGTATTTAAATTAAAGATATTTATTTTTGAATGAAGAAATCTAGAGTAGATTATGTATTACTTAAAAATTCACATTACATAGGATCAAGAAAGATTGGGCCTTTTATAAAAATTAATATAAAATTAATTAAGATAAATCAGAAGTTTCTTAAGATGGACAAATTAAATAGGTTATTATTAAAATCAAATTTAAATTGATCTTTTTATAAGTTTTAGCCATATTATTTTAATTTACTATAGTTTAGTGTTGAAATTCAAATTATATATTAAAAAAAGATATTTGATTATTTTAATTTATTAAATTTTTAGTGAATTCCACAATACAGATAGGATTGTGAGAATATATTCTTTTTAAATATGGCAGGAATTAATCCCTTAAATTATTTTAAAGTATTTTATTAGGTAAACATATTTTTTTAAAATACCATAACTTAAAAAGTTTTAAGTTTTATTTATCATAATTTTTTTTAATTCAATTTCCTCAGAATTTTATTGTTTAGAAAAGGAAAAATGACATAAGCTGACAATTTAAAGTAACAGAGATTTTCGATTGGTTAAGATATTCATATCAAATTAATTTAACTCTTCGAAATTTTATTCCCATTGAGAGTGTTTTCCAGAAGTAGACAAGAGCTAAATACTTAAGTACCAAAATTATATAATATTCATTAAAACTAGTTTGAGATTTTTGCTACTAAAAAATCAAATTCTATTTCACTAAAATAATTGATTTTTATTAATAATTATTAAATATTTACTAACTTTTACTTTTTAATCAACTGAAAAATCTGTAATATGACTTGAAAGAGGATTTCAAGGAAATAATTTTATTGATTTAATCATTTGACAAGATTTATATCATGTCATTATGAAAGCATATGTACTTATTTTCGGAGTTATTTATTTTTAAAATATTCTGGCTAATTATAATTTAGATAATGAATATCTCTTAAAGGTATCTTAGTTTTAAAAATTTATTAAATAAGTGAATCAGTTAGTTAAATTAGGACCTGCAAGCTAAAAATTTAATTAGTTTTAGGAGGAATATGAATAGATTAGAGAGATTGCAAAATGATAGGTATAAAATATGTGATCGTTAAATTAATAAAGCCATATCTTGATTTAAAAATGCCTTGATCTTTAATTGCGTACTTTTGATACTAGCTATATTAGCTTTTATTTTCACTTTTCTAAACATTCCTTATTTATTTTCAAACTTTTCAAACTATTCATCTACTAATTAATTTTCATCTTGATTCTCCCTCATCTTCATCTTAATTATTTTTCAAATAGTTTTACTACTGATATTATTGCCATTGCTGTTAAATATATTAGTCAAAAAATATTTTTAAAAAAAAGAGTTTTACCTCTATGTTTCGAACTTTGGAGTAAAAAATGACTCATCTCGGAGTTAACCATCAGAACATTAGGATTTAAATCAAAGTCTACAAGTTTATTTATCTCAAATATCTCTTACCCACGATCTGCATTCGTATTCATCCAAATTTCTATATATTTATTGGAAGTTTAATTAAAATTATTAAATTTTGGAAAAATTGAAAATTTATAAATGTTCATAATTTTTTAAATAACCATATTAAAGAATTCGTTAATAAAATTTTGAGAGAATAGCTAAATTTCGTATTCAGGATTTGCTTTACTTAAGGGCAGATTTTTGGGGCTTGGCAGTAACTCACCAGCATTGCATGATAAAAATGATTAACTGTGTTATTTTTTGATAGTAGTTGTTGATTATAACTCCACTCATTACAAGTTTTACAATTTATATTTTCTTAATAACTAAATTATAACTATCTATTATTCATTTTTTTAATAAAAAGCTTGTGAAAAAAAGAGCAGATGAAATAGTAATAGGTGACTTACTTCTAGCATTATTTTATATTGTTCTTATCTTTCACAAATTTACTTTTTTATTTTATGATCAGATGAAATATGAGCTTTTTACTCTTTTGAATTTTATTAAATATGGGTTGTCTTAAATTCAAAAATTTTTTAAATTATTCCTATTTTTTTTGCCTCTCATCTTAATTTAATTTATTATATAGTGCTTATTTTTTCCGATATCTTTTTTAATTTCTTATAATTTAAATTAAATTTACTGCTTTTAATTTAAAACTTTATTTAAATTTTTAGCAAAAGGGTATTTATAACCCCTTGAGATAGATAAAATAAGGAATGATTATATACTTTAATTTGTGATAAAAAGAGTAAATGAATGAAGGGGATTATTATTTAATTCTTATTACATAAGTTTTATATTTAAAAAATAAGCAATTTATAGTAGGAATTTTAATTAAAATCGGTGATTGGTTAAAATAATAAATGGAGAGATGCAACTTCGTGTCAGTTGAAATCGTAGATTCACCCCCTGATCTGCAGCTTGTTCGATAGCTTATCAAAAAATAATATGAGTTTCTTCTTTAATCATCTTCTTAGCACCTCTCAGCATCGAGATATGACTCGCGCATTCCTCTTCATCGTAATACTCATCTTCATCAAAACTTGTGTCGCTTATAATTCTTGATTGAGCGCTCCCACACAAAAGTTGCAAGGATAAAAAGTTCTTAGAATTTGATGCTGAATCGAATGGTGTAATTATTATTTAAATTGGACACACTTCAACTGCCACTGATTTATTCCATGTTAATTTAATATCTAATTTAATTCTCTTTTTTATTAAATTCTCAGCTATATTTTTAAGTATTTTCTCCATATAAAAGATCATTCAAAAATGATTTTTGCTGAAGAACCTTTCCTATTAACAAATTTTGTTCATTATAGTCCTCTTTTTAATTTAATTAATTCATTTATAATAGGAGATTAATAAACCAGAGAGGATTTATAAACCCGCATTTCATCAAGTGGAAAAATTATTGATATACGAGTCACCAAAATAAAAGACTATTCTTCTCGATTAAAATATTTGGCACCTTCCTTTTCTTAATTATTTCCCAATTTTATTTCGAATAGGTGTTTTGATTGCGGGGAAAATGATAAAATTTCAGCGTTTAGATTAAAAAGAGTCATAAAATTAAATTTAATTTAAACAATTGTATTCATTGAGATTTAAACTTAAGAAGTTGATGAGTCACAAACTCAAGGCTATATTTCTAAAAGCGAATTTATAATAGCGTCCTCCGTTATATTCGCAATTTACAAAATTTATAATGATAGAAAAAAATTTAATTGAATAATTCATTTTAAAGAAAAATCATTATTTATTAGATAAGTTAGTTATTTATGTTTTCTCATTGTAAAAAAATTATTTAATTGAGTAGAAAAGTGATGGAGATTATTTTTTACAGTTCCATTTTTATGAATATTAAGCATGCAAACTTATTGTGAGAAATCTCCAAATCAGAATAACTTTATATAGGGAGGAGACTCTGATATTTATTTACAAAAGTCATGGTGGACTGATTTTTGCATCCTTACTTGAATTTATTTATCAGGGTTATCACATAATAAAACATTTTAACATTCTCATTATTTTAATACTTAAAATTTTTATCTATCATTTAGAATTTTTACATAAAGTTCATAGAATTTCAAATTGTATATTTATGAAATCGTCAGCAAAATTTAGTAAATTAAATTAATTTTAATATCTAAATATGCATAACATTTTTAATAGAGTAAATGTTTGAACTTTTCCTACTTTTATAACCTAATGGATTAAATGGTAAAGTAAAGATAGATGTAAATAAGAGAAAACTAAATCTTTTAGAATTATAATAAAAGCTATAATGAGAGGAGTTGAATGTATTAAAGGGTTTTAGATCCCAATTTTACTGTGGCTAATTTAAACCTCGCTTATTTATTTTTATGTCTTTAAGATGCTTAGCTCACTTTAAAAGCACTGCTACACACATGAATTGCATTTAATCTAACATTGCTATAATATCAGATCTGAAGGAGAATTTATCAGGCTGTGAATAGGGCCTAAATCCCTTCGTGGTGCAATAAGTAAAAGGTGTTACTCTCAAGCTTCCAAATGTCGTAATCGAAAACTATAATTTCCCCAATATTACAGATTTGAACAGCGAGTAAGCAGAATTGATGATTGCAGATTAATTTTATAAAGAGATGCTATATTTATTAATGGAAGTCCCTTAAATCTAAGCCTGCTCTAGGTTTCAGGCAAGAATTAGAGATGAGATCTAATTTCGTGAACTAAAAGCATTTGAAAAAATAAGAGGCAAAAAAACTTACAAACGATGCTGCCTTGTAAAGAGAATAAAAGGTTTTTCAAATTATGAATGAATATAATTAAGATATATAAGACTTTAAAACTTAAAGCACCAATTCTTCAAAGAAAACTACAATTTTTAAGAGTAGAAGATAGCAAGAGTTCATATTTTTAATTTAATTCTAAGAGTTTTCTACAAAAATTAAAGAGGTTTACAAGGAATAATTTATTTTTATACCATAATTTAGCGTATATTCTATTATTGATAAAATCGGTAAGGAAGTCAAGAAATACAAACTAATTAAAATAGCATAAATTAAATTAATTAGTTTAAAATTGAGAATAATAGCTTCACAACCTTTAAGCTAAACCGATTTTCATTATTTAATGATACAAGCAGCTTTATATATTTAAAAGACTGCCACCATACTCTGCAACTGTCCTTAATGGTAGACTCATTTTGATTATGGCTTCCGTCTGATTTCAAAGCTCTTATAAACTATTAGACATAGTCGTATTGCTTTCTATTTAGAGGTGACGTTCATTATGTTAAAGCCTTATGTGTTAGAATTCCTTGTGCTCTCAGTTAACTTAAGGATATTAGTATTTCTATAAAGTGAACTGTCATGCTTGGTTGATTTGTGCCACTTGATTTCATGTGTATTCAATTTCATACCTCACAAATTTGCATAATCAATCCCTCCACTTAGAACCAGTGACTTCACCAGTGGCTATCTGCCTTCACCCATCGTCAAATATAGAGTCGGGACTTAAGCATACACAGCCCTTGTCATTTCTTCCATTCACATTACAATGTTAATGGAAGAATTACAAAAGTTGAGGTCGTGAGAGAGTCATCAAATACAGCAGCTTGGAGAATGATAATCCGATATTGAGAGCTGCTTGTTCTCGTTTTTTCTGTTTTTCAAGACAATTTTCTTATCTGAACAAAAGCTAGAGTAAATAGGAAAGTTCGTGCATAATACAGTGCTTTCCTAATTAAATTAGAAAGTCAGTTAATAAGTGACAGTTGTATTGCAATTCGTGGAAGAACTGCAATTCACTTAGGATTCCTACTTTCTAATTTAGTAATATAAGTAAAAAAAAAAACTAACTAGAGAGAAATGCAGGCTGTTAACATTGCCAAAGGGTGGAACACCAGCAAAATTTTTCCAGACTGATTCAATTAGAGTGCACCAGTATGGGTCGTCTGTTGACAGTTAATCGGTTAGTAGGCAACCACTAAAGTCACACCTCTCTGCGGCTTGGGTTAACATATAGAGCGTCCGGTGGATTACGACGTTGAACCTTCTGATTCCACTGGTTCATAATCGGAATATCGTAGGAGAGAGTTGGCGACCATCAGAATTGTGCCAGACAGAGATAGGAGTTTGGGTACAAAATAGGGTTAATCATCAAGCACCCTCCGTGATGATATTGCGGGTTAGCTCGTGACGTCATGGTTAAGCCCTGTAGGCGCAATAATATAAACGATAAAATAGCTGTTAGCCAATATAATAGTATAGCGATACTCTCTCGTTTTTAACGAATATTGATGCTCAACTAAAGTATTTTAAAACCCTTGTCTTGAAGATCTAGCAACCAAGCATTGAGAATCCTCCATTCCTATTCACATCATATCACTCAATCTTTATTCACTAGACTGAAAACCCGATATTTTAATGAGATAAATATTAAATATTATACCTTCTTTTTAGTATTTTGTTTTTATTGACTTACTTCACTCATTTTATAATTTTCGATTGATGAATATGACAAAGAAGAATAATTTTAATTCGCAATTTAGGAGGAAATAATATAGAAAGTTAAAAAATCAAAATCAGATATAAAAGTATTGATTTTCAGATTTAAAGTTGAAGACTTACCATCTGTCAATAAAAAATCTTACTTCTCACTAACCTCAACATTTGAATAATGCCTATTTATTTTCTAATCGTAGCATAGGAACAAGATAATAATGTTGCTGTAAGGAAGATTAGAGCATCGGATGTTAAAGTAGGAGACAAATTCATAATCAGCTTAAGTGAATTGTTAAACTATCTAATAGAAGTGGCAAATATTAATATCTGCTTAACATTTATTGTTATTCTTATGGATATCTTAATTAAAAGGCAGAGATAACTGAAGCTTATGAAAATGAAAGGAATTTGCAGGGACTGAAAATGAAATACGAACTTTACATCTTGAACGAGTTATTAGTGAGTCATCAATCATTTTGTGAATAGCTGCCAAAAATAAATGCTTTTGAAGATGGATAAGAAACTAAATCTTTTATCTTAAGTTAATTAAACTGAGCACATTTATATTTTTTTTAAATATTTTAAACATTTTCGAACAGTATAATTAACATATTAATCACTTAGTTAGTTAAAATGACACTTTTATGTCATCAAAAGTTGCAAGAGTGATTTTATGATAGTGTTAATTATTTATTCCATTACTGAAATCATTATACTTTATATTTGATAAAATTAAATTTCTATCTTAAAGAATAATAGAAATTTAAGTTCTTTTTTGAAATTTTATTTGAACTATCTAAAATACATAGGAAATTATTAACTCTCTCTAATAAGATAAAAAAAAAGATTTATTCTATGAAAAATAAACCTTGAGAAATAGTAAAAGGGTTTTTAATTTGTAAAACTATCGAATACTATTTTCACTCTTCTATTTTAAGATTTCTGTGAAAGTATTAATTATGGCCTCAATTTGCAATGAAAAAGATATTTAATTATCTTCAGAAGAGAAATTTGTTAATTTATCGTCTTAAAAGGTATGTAGTTTAAATAGAGTTCAAATAGCTTTCTCTAATTCAAAGTTGTCTGCCATGCCTCCTATTTTCCATTGTCCTAAGATTATGAATATAAAATTTTGTTTCCCCCTTCTTAGAATGTTCCCTTGTACTCGACAGTGTGCTTTCCGTGGTATTTCTTCACAAACTTCACCTTCTCGTGATTGTGATGACCAATGATAACGAACTCTCCAACTGTGTCATTGCCTTCTCCGATAACTGCTCCATCCTTAATGATGAGAGCAGTTAAAATCATTTAAGAAGCATTTCCTCCTTGATAATACAACCCATTCCAAGATTTATCACTCTACGAGGCTTCTTCCAAAAACTTGGTTGCCCAAAGAGAGAACTTCACGCAATTAAAGCAAAGGTCGAAGTCGCAACTTTAACAGTTGAAGTTCACCGTTCCATCTGTCTGATGAAAATCAATTGAAAATAAAGGAACAATTAATAAATCTGTGATTCCACCAAGACATTTCATAGTGAAAACTGTTCTTCCATCGCAAGCCCACCCACTATCTTTAGTCTAAGGGCCATTAAGAGTGCATTTATGTGTGATTGAAGTGCAGTTAGAAGTTGGAGAAGGAATGCTGTCAAAAGGTCTTGTCCATCTGAAAAAGTTGCCTGCGAGGAGCTTGAAATTGGAAACATTAAAATGGTGGGGAACGAAAGTTAACCTCCCTCCTATTTTATGGTAATAAAGAGCTTAAAATTTTGCAAAAATTGGCTGAAAATGTGAGATTTTTAGTTTACGAAATTTCCATGAGGCTAAAAATTTATGATTTCAGATTTAGATGAAAGTATCTAAAAAATATTCTATAAGTCTAATTTACCTCTAAATATTTTGCATTTCCATTAATTTGCCTTAATATATTCATTCCTTAACTAAAACTAGCCCTTCATTTTTCTACAATGCTTTAATTTTCTTTCTCTCAACTTTATAAGCATCTCATCTTGACTATATTTAATAATAAGATATCCTGAAAGTGAAGTAAAAAATTAAGATAATATATCTCTAGCAGTGTTTTAATCTCTTACTCTCAATTTAAATAATATATAAGGGCTCTGTAATATTTTTTAGATGTGATCACATGAGTCTTTCTTCATTTTAGAATAATTTTATATAAACTCTTTTGAATTAGACTAGAATTCCATAAATGTGACTCACTGTTTAAAGAAGCGAAGAATGCCCAGGAAAATTGAGTAATTCATGTTAATTTAGACTTGTATATTTTTAGACACTTTTCGATGAATCTGAAATAATAAATTTTGAGCCTCAATTTTGAAAGTAAAATTCTTTCTATTTTTTGTATTTTCGTTCGAATTTGGCCTTTTTAGCTTTGTTTTTAGCTTCTTTTTACCTTAAAATGAGGAGGTTAACTTCCGTCTCCCCCCCAATCCTTAAAACCTTAAAAATTCTTATAAGATTATATTGAGGAACCCATGAAGGTAACTCCCGAAATCTTATTTTAATGATCATTCATTTTTCCCTCTAATCCAAGAGAGTAAGTCTCGTAGATCAATTCTGCAGTGAATTTATCATCATTTATTGAACCTTTCAATTTATATGCGCCTTTATCATTATGGCCGTATCCGAGCACAAACGTGCCTTTGAGAATAACAAAGAAATGTATTTTCAAGGCCTATTTAGTACTCTTGCTTTGTAGCACGGTGTATCCACACCATTGAGTCGCTAGCTCGCTTGGGTTCTTGAATCTTTCAAAGCAGTCAGGATCATTATTCAAATATAAAGGGATTAATTAATTATAAATTGGACAAAATACAACCTCAAATCCTTAAACCATAGCAAAGTGTGCCTTTACGTTGTAAGTTTTAAGTGGTGACCCGAACCCATTTTAGCACCCATTCTTGAGAGTGTTTTCTCCTTCGCAGCACCATCCGTTGTTCTTTACTCCAAATTTGAAGCGAAGCTAGAGCTTATCCATGGCTTGAGTAGAATAAAAATTTATAGCACCTGATACATCTGGAATGAACTCTGCATCAGGGGAGTAATTTTTCTTATTATAATATAAATTATAAAATTTAACTTCTTCGATGACAGTCCTTAATGGCCATCAGAGGGGGCGGAGCAGCAAATTCCCATATCTTTCCTACTTAATTAAATTTGTGAATCTTTGTAATAACTCAACTTAAGTAATTAAACGAGAAATGTATCGGTATTCACTCTTTGAATAATTTAACAACGAAGGTTCTATTTACTAATAATGAATCACTGGTTATTCCGATTTCTATAATTCTTATCGAAATTCATCTTGCTAATTTGAATTTTAATGAATCAAATTTTAAGAAAAGTTAAATTTAATCTACATTTACATTGATAAAAGTATTTTGCTTAATATAATTACCAATTCAAGTTTTAAAATGAAAGACTACATGACTGTTGATGTGTATGCTTATACTATGATTTTTAGAGCTTTCTGGAGCTTAGTAACTTTAATTGTGGCGGTGTCTGGAATGGGAATCGCATCTACAAATAATTTACAGAGCTATGCAGTTGACTTTTGCTACTTCTTGTTTGCTTTTCTTTTTGAATTGGTTTCAACTTGCTACTTATTTTATTGATATATAAGAATGGTATTGATATTTTGTAAGTGGTATATTGATTTATACTATCTGTGGCTGTTTAAGAGTTAGAGAAATGTGCAGATATTGGATTCGATAAACAAACGAGACTGTATTTTCACGGGAATCATGACTTTCTTGAGATTGGGGTGGCACATCGCTTTTGGGTTGTTCATCGCTGTCCACATCATTAATAAAAAATTGAAGTTTTAATATCACTTAGAATAAGCTGACAAAGAAGAGTTACAGATGGTCACACATCTAAAATCTTGCTATAGCTTTAATAGTTATAGCAGGTATGAGTATAATTGGATTTGTAGTTGGCATCATATACTAGCCACTAGAGTATAAAAGAGAGCCCAAGTTCAATAATATTCTTGATGAAATCAAAGAAGAGAGCGAGAGGTAATCCATTTAAACATTACATTTAGCAATATGAGATATATAAAGAACGATGAAGAAGCAGGGCTGGAAAGAAATTAATACACTGATGAATAAAAGAAAGAGATGAGACCCACTCCAGACATGATCAGACAACAGATATACCTCAACTAGAAAATGAAAAATCAAGAAAACAGGATACTCCAAGGACTAAAGAGGCAAATCAAAGAAAATTAAAAGCAAAGATCTCTCGAAATTATTCAAGAGGAGGGAAACTCTAACTATAACCAAACTAAGTCTTATATATGAAGAGTGAAGTGTTTTAGTTTAAAAAATAGCTAAAATTATGATATGCATTATATAAAATTATAAGATAATAAATTCTGCACTTATATCACTTTTTATTTTTATGCTTGAATAATTTACAATAAGAAATTTAAATTAATGAATGAATTATTTTTTTATACGAAATAATAATTATAGTTTAAATAAGAAATTATTAGATTATCAAGTTTATCACTATAACCTAATTTTTTCAAACATTGTTTCATTCCTTGTATGTCATGAATCATCTGTTTTAATTTCGCATCCATCTAAAATCGCTTTGATAATATCATCATGCTTGTTAACTGAGTTGGCTTTGTGCATTAGGATAAGATTCTTAGCTTTTGAGTTTTCCTCTTGAATAATAAGTGGCATGAAGCTTTGAAGAATCTTATTACCACTATCACTTCCTGCATACTGCAGCTGTCTGAATTCTTCAGGATCAGGCTTTCTTATTTAGCTCGAATTAATTTCCATTGGCTTTCTTATGCAGTTAATTTTAACTAGTAAAGTCTTAAAATATTATGGAATTATTTTGTAAATCTGTCCATCATTCTTCAGATGGATTTCTTGAACTACTCGGATCAGGAAGCTTCCTCGATTTCTCAGCAACTTGGAATTCAAGTAAAGTGTAACAAAAAGGGCCACAAACTTAAAACTATTCCATAGAGTAAATGCCCCAAAAAAGAGACTCTTTGCAGCCCAGAGGAAGCCCCCAAAAATTCCGAATTCAAGCAGAAATGAAATCATGAAAGCATTTCTTAATTGTATCACTTTGTAAGGAGTCCCATAGATTTTCATAAGGCCCAGAGTATTAAAATTAAGCAGATAAGGAGGCTCATATACATCTTTTTCCACACTAGCAGTATTCCTTAATTCTTCTTTGGCCTCTTTAGACTCTTTATTGTAATTTTTTTCTTTCTTGATTTCTGCTTTGGATTTTTAATGCTTGCTAAATAATCTCCAGTTGTTTTGAGTGAAAGATGTAGGAGAGTTACGAGTGATTCTATTAGTGAGCAAAAGTCCCTTATTTTCAATACCACTTTTCAAAAGTGGCATAGAATATCTTAGCTGATTCAATGCTTTCATTTTGAATTTAATTTAAAAACAAATAATTCAATCTTAATTATCAAAGTCATAATTTGGAGTTAGTGAGTGAGTAATTTTAAAAAAATATTATTTTTTCCTTGGTGAGGAATTAAAATTAACAATCTCAGTTAGTCAAACTCTATAATTATATTTAGAATTAAATGTAAAGGCAGAGCCTTTCTGGAAAGCTAAAAAGCTACATATCTTCTATGGACAGCTTTGGGTATCCAATATCCTTCACCTACCGTAATTAGCAAACTTTTAAATCTATGTTCGGAGGCTTAATGACTATGCTGTCTTTCTTTTCAGTTCTTACATTCTTCTGCGTTTAAATGATAAACGTTGTGAATCACAAAGAATTTAACCTAAGAGTAACCAGCTATATTATTGTGAAATTTAGTATATTATTGTTTCTAGTAATTTATAATAAATTTAAGCATGTGATAGGGACCTATGGAACGATTAAAACATCTATACTTTTTCAATAAATGATTTTGACATTGCTATTCAACCCATTTACAGCGGTACTAACACATCAGTCACAAATATTCACTAATACTTCTCTATCATATTCTTTTTAATTTACCAATTTTATCTTTAAACCTATTAAACTAAGTTTATTAAATAATCAGGTTTTTATTTTGATTCTATGAGACATTTCAAACCGTGAACACAAACTATTAAAATTATTTTTATTCGGAATATAGCATCGAATTTAAATAATCTTGGATTGGTTTAAAATAAAAATACGGGCTCACAATATGACTGTATTTAAATTAGCAGTCTCAATCTCAATATACAGCTTTTCAAAATATAAGATTCTTAGAAAATATTTTTATTGAATCCCATATAAGCAAGATATCTTAAACTTGATTTACTTGTCTTAAACTTAAATTTAGTAATTTACAACAAAATTGGAAGGATATAAAGTGTTTTTGTATTTAATGCAGAATCTAATGGGGTATTAATTTTTTTAAATATGATATAGTTCAACTGCCGCGGATTTCTCACCTAATTTAATTATTCACTTTTTATTAAATTCTCAACTATAGTAGTACCCTATTTCTTACCATAAGAATTTTCTCAATATTAGTAAAGCAAATAAAAAAAGTATTATTTTCCATTAGGAAATTAATTTCATATTTTAAAACATATTTAAAACCCAAATATGATATCAAGGTCGAAATAATAAATTGCATATATTTCTTCTGTTTTATTATTACTTGTATTAAAATCATTTTAAAAAGACTGCCTTTTTATATAACTAAATCCTTAAGAAGGATTTACTTCAAACCCTAAGTAATTTAATTAACCATTTTTCAGCAATTAAGTTTAACGAATTAATTTCTTATTTTTATTTTTTAATAAAAATAGAGAAAAATGTATAACAATATTCCTATACAAATTCTCAATTTTTTATTCATTTAACAAATTTAATTGTATCCCATGATTGAATTTTTATCAATGAATACAATTAGATGCACTGACTCTAGATTTAATGGGATATCTAGGCAAGACTTTACAAAATGGTTTTGCCCTGACATATAATTATAACTCAAAAATTATTTTATTAAAGAAATTATTAAATCAAATAAAAGCACATAAGGAAATACTGTCAAAGAATCTCAAATTTTTAATTAAAATTACTTTAATCGAAAGATCATATAATTTTATTATCGTTATATTGTTTGTATTCTTTTGAAGGCGAACACAGTTTAATGATTAAGAAAACGTTGTTTTAAGATTATAATGTTGGAGAATAAATTTAAGTCTTTGACATTTAAGTTAACGAGCTTAAAAAATGGTAATAGAACAAGAAATTTGAATTAATTCTTAAACTATAAAAAATCCGCAAACTTAAATGATATCAAGCCTTCTCATTTTTCATAATAAAAAATTTTAGAAATAATTTTAATTCTAAACTATATTAAATTAGTTGGGTGTATAATATTCGCACAAAATATTTAGCTTTAATTTATTAAGAGATTATATCAAGCTTTAGTCAATTCCGTCAAACAAATTTTAATATATTAGGATAAAGGATTTGAGTCTTCACTGATTCCTGCAAGTAACGCACTTGTAGTTATATTTACTTTCTACTCGTAAACTTCTATGTTATCGTGCTTCTTGTACCAACTCTTCTTCATGAAGGTGTTGTGTGTGAACACAGCTTCGTCAGCACATACAAACTTCACGCTATCCCTCTCACACCTGAGCAGTGTAAATATATTTCAGATTATTATAATAAAATGGCTTAGTGAAGTCTATAACGCGCTTCACTCGATTCACAGTTTTGTACGTTATGCCATTTCAACGATAGATGTTTGCTACAGTCTACGGAGAGATCTTGAGATAAGGAAACTATCTATGGAAGATCTTCGCGCGCTACTCCAAACTGAAGTGAGTGGCGAAGAGTTTGAGGATCAATCAAATAATTGATGTGCACATCTTGAAACTTAGAAGTGCGATGAGGAACAGCTGCAACTCCTAACTTTCTCATCTGCAAAGCAACTTTCAAATGCGAGAGTATAGTGCGCGCTGGCACTCTCAACATTTTTGCGATGGAGTTGATGTTGAGAACTGGCTATTACTACTGATAAGGGTGACTACATCCATACCTTAGAGTCAAAATGAAACTAAACATAACTTCTTCTCTTTTTTGAGATATTTAATGGCATATAAAACTTCTCCTACTAGAATATTTATTATATTTACGTTCTTAAGTACTGATTTTACTTTAAGATAATTTAATTTAAATATAAAGCTATCGTTTACAGGGAAGCATAGCATCTACGAACTCTATAAGATTATAATTTTCTATTAAAATTTTTTATTTAAATTCAGTATTTGGATTACGTACTGTTAGCAAAAATTTCTTAATATGATCGATCCCAATCTCACCTGCAGATCATAAGAAGAAACAGATGTTGTTGCAAAAATTAAAAAAATCATTGTTTTTAGAATTTTTACTGATAATGAATGATTACTATACATATTTATTCAAATAAATTATTTCTAAAAAAAAAGAGATTAATTTATTAAAATAACAATTGAAATAAGTGAACTATATAAATATAATACATATAAACTAGTAATGATTAGTTGCTAGAGATACTTAATTTATTCTCACCTATATGGAATCTTTTGTTGACATTAATGAGTTTGAGGCTAGCCCTGTGAAATACTCAGTCTCTGCTTTTCAATATAACCCCACATACTTTTCTTATTAAATATCTTATACGAATTTAAAACAGAATGGATCGGGATTTCCTTAAATAACCTCAAAACTAAAGATTCAAAATTTAATTAATTTTTATTTCAATATTGACAACTTATTAAAATAACTAGAATTACACCTATAGCGGGTTTAGAACAGTGGCGAGTAATTAAATAATAAAAGGGAGCGCTTCTACTGCTCTTGCCTGGCTCCAGTTCTCATTTTTCTTGGATAGTTAAGCCACGTCTGTTACTAGGACTTCAATGAACGCAGATGATGCCCTCACTTAAACAGGAGGCTTTTCCTCCATCATTTTAATATTCTTTATTTATTTATTATCATGCTAATTTTGTTTAGACTGCTAACAATGAGTTAATCAATTTGTAACTTATTTTTTTTAATAGAGACCCTAAAAAGTATTGTTTCTTAAATCAGCTATTAAAAAGCTCTACCCTAATTATGTTAAAAAAGATGGTTCGGCTGATTTCAATAAAACTAGTCCCAATCAGATATCTCAAGTATATTTTTATGAGATATTTCCCCTCTAAACATTAACACCAGGAATAAATTTCTAATATTTATTAAACGGAATAGCTAGAAAAAGAGATTAGGAAAATTAAGGGAGACCAGCTTAATTATTTTTAACATAATATTTTAGGTAGTAACACTTCTAGCTCTAAGACTTAAGGACCTGCTCTGGAAAAAGAGTTTAAATACTTATTTTTGATTTGTCCACTCGCTCTCATTGATATTAAGCAAACAATCTCTCTTTCAAAAGCGTTTTTTTAGAAAATTAAATCAGTGATGAAGAAGGCCTGAGCTTTTTGAAAAAAAGCATTTAGCATATGTCTCAAAAGATGCAAATATTCTCCTTCTCTTATCTTCAGTAAAAGAGAGTTGTATTTTAAAGTATGTGCGAGCCTAATTTATGAAATGCTTCAGGTATGGAATGATGTCACCAACTAATATTTAGTACGGCTTGTACAAACAAGGAAAATTGAAATTAGAAAAGGAGTTTGATATTATGCGCTATCTAAAGAGTCAGAGAATTGCTCGCTCAGTTGCTAATCTTATCCTCACTAAGCATTAAAAATAACTCATACCATTTTTCAAGGAGAACATCTTTCTTCAAATTAAATTTATCTTGACAACTGCAGAAGAAACATTTCAAGAACCAAAAGTCAAACTGAAACTTGATTCAATGAAAAGCTTTAAAGAAAATGCTAGTTAAAAATTTGAGAAGTTACTTTCATATTTTTCAAATGAATTTATTAAAATCTTTAAATAGGAATAAAATGGAAATAAATGCACTCAAAATTATGAATGGCTACTCTTTCCACCTTAATTGTGACGAATAATAAAATAATCATGCATCCTAAGAAAATATAAAAGGAAGGTAATTGCAAGATTTACATTCTCAATTAGCTAATCTTTAGTAAAAATATCGCATTAAGGATTAGTTAAAAGAGGACATCACAACTTAAAAGAAATAAGTAGATAGTCAATAATACTAATGTCTGAATTATTACGATAATCATGCAAACAACTTTGAATAGTAAAGACTAAATTAGCAAGAGGAGGCTTTAAGTAATTTCATAATGATTAATGACGGAATGCCACACAAAGACACTTTGAAGTTGTTTCATTAATCCTACTAAATTATAATAGGAAAAAGTAAAAATAATAAATCTAAGAGCAAGAAAAGTACTGCAAAAGATGATTATAAAATAGATATAAAAGATTTTCAATAAAAAGAAAGCTGATAACTTTTTAAATCTCCTCTTTTAATTGTTGAATGCGTTTTGCATCAAGGTCTTCTTGTCCCTCCATTGATGAAATGCAGTAACTGTGAAGGCATGTGCTGCTTAAGCTGCTTGATTTATACTAACTTAAATGACTCTTGCCCAAACTGCAACTAGCCTTAAACCATAAAATACATACATTCAGCATTAGATAACAATCTTACAATTTATTTATTTGTGAGTATTTATATTTAGAGATCTGCAATACCATTAGAACTTTAAGACATGCCCAAATATTTCTAAAAGCTTATTAAACTTAAATGTATCTAATGCACTAATATTAGCATTATTTAATTGATGAAGAAATAAAATAAAATTTAGATTTTTAAGACTTATTTTAAAGTAAAGGTGCTTAAAAAGACCTATTTTGTTCCAAATAAACATCACTTAAAGATCAATGACCATTTGCATAGTTAAATTTTAAAATAATAGATTTGTGATAAATATTATAAATTTAAAAGAATCTATTTAATTTAGAGCAGTTCGATATTTAATTTTTGCTTTGCTGCATACATTACTTATATTTTAAGAAATATTTTTCCTCTGAGTCATATATGATATAAGGATGCATAGCTGTGAAGATTGCAGATTTATCTCAAATTACATTTTGTATCTAAAAATAATTTAAATTAATTTATCGTGCCAATTTAGATAAGTATTTATTTAGATTAATTCTGATCAATAAGGGTTCCTCCAAAAAATATAAGCTACCCAAATTTTATAAACACTTCTTGGAGTGCACAGATTCAAACGACTTATTTGGGGAAATGACTTAGCCTAAATTATAAAATGAAGATCTAAAATCTGAACATGCTAAAGTAAAACAAACCTAAAATATAAGAGTATGCAGAAGTATGGACTGTCCATTTGGATTTATTGGATCCTACGAATAAGTTTTGAGACACGAAATGTAAAAAGGATCAATATGCTTTAAATTTTATCGTAATGCCACCTTTCACTCTTTGGTGCAGAACATACAATAGAGAGTGTTTAAAGCAATTAGAATGATCTTCTATCAGTAACAAGAATAAATGAATTCAACTTAAAAGAATTGTTATAGATAAGTAATGGTCATGATATCTCTCGCAATTTATCTCTGTAAAGTATGACTAAAGATAAACAAAAAGCTGAAGAAAATAGTATTAATAATAGTTAGGAATTAAGCATCCCTAACGGGCATATAATACTTAATCGATTTAAAGTAATTCACAGGCGTAACTCCTTGATCAGTTGTGCCACGTCACCGTGAAAGCCCACCGTCAGTTAGTTAGTGATGACGCACTACCTTCCTTTATAGAGATGGAGGAGGATGTCTAGAAGAAAATAATTAATAAATTTATTATCATAATGCATGTTCTTAGACAAATTAAGCCTTAGATGCATAAAATAATAGAGATTGTAATTCTTCTTAAGACATAAATTTAGGGAAAGATGAGGAATTTTTTAATTTAAATAATCTAAAAAGATTAAAATATATTGAAAATAATAGCAAAAAGTTAAGATTTCATACTAAATTAAAAGGACATTATCCCTGAGATTTATCGCTATGCATTAAACTGTAATTTTCTCTCTGGTTTTAAAATCTGATTTTTGGGTTTAATGAAAATACCACACAATGAATAGAATATCTCTCTGTTAAAAAGTTAAATTTATATTTTCTTTATAAAAATTAACTCTCAAAAAACATATGATATATTCTATTTGCAATTATATTTATTTATTTTCTTTAAATAAAAAAAGATTTTTCCTATTTGAATGCAATTGAAATTATTAATTTTATGAAATGAGGCTAATTACAGCAAGAAAAAGAAATCTAAACAGCATTTGAGTTTAAGGCTTTTGAAGAATAAATTTATCTCGGACAATAAGACGATGAATAATTGTGAACAAGATAAGAATTTATAGAATAAAAAATAAGAGGATAATAATATTGATTAACTTTCACAAATAAGAAAACTATTTAAAACTTAGAGAGCCCTTTGTGTAAACTGTTATCAAATCATTAATTCTTTAGACATATTCGTCCATTATTCAGCTCTGTGTAAAGAAAATTAAAATTCTAAGCTAATTTCGCAGGATAAACTTATTTCGTAGTTCAATTTCTTGATAGATCAGGCAAATTTTAAAAGGGCAAAAATTTTGTCATACCAATAATAATAATTATAATGACTATATTAATTTCTAATTTTTGTATATTCTATCTATGATGCTGTAATATTTTTTCTAGAAAAAATGGTAAGATTAAATGATATAAATTTAAAATGTCATGCTTATATTCATGATTGCGTATGATAAAGGATTTTATTTTGAGTTTAATCGTGTTCGATAATTTAATGATTCTATTTTCAATTGGATTACAGATATTTCGCTAGTAATTAAAATTGATTGATTTATGATGTAAGGTTATTCACTAGTTTAATCTTTATTTCATCTTTAGTTTACGTTAAAACCAATGGTTAATTGCTCTTTCTCCGTCTTTTTAAATTTATTAATTATATAAAGAGTATTGATTAAATTTCAGAATTAATATTAAAATTTGGGTTTCATGAAAATTCAGACGAGCTTAATTTTTATTGCCACGAAGGATTTAGTTTATATTAAAATTTAGAATATTGGTGCTTTAATTTTTGGTTAAATAAATTTGGCAGTGAAATAACTTTAGCTTATATTTATTATATATGACTAATTAATTTTATTTTTCATTAATTTTTCTTCATTTTATTTGCCTAAATAAATTTGAGAAGTCTTTGACTATGATAATGAGAAATGTTTAATAAATTCATTTTGTTTGAGGGAATTTATTTTGAAATTTTCTATATTTTTATGCAGTATAATTAAATTAAATAAATAGTGGTTTAATAATTTAAACTGATCTATTATTTTATTTAGGAAAAACCCCAATTTTTGTAGCCCAATTTATAATAAACCAATAAATAGTCTAATAAACTCAAAATTTGAATTTAGTTTAAATGCATAAAATAATGAGGAGCAGTGAGAGGTCACAAATAGATTTGAAGATAATGGAAAATTTAGGTTTTTATCTGGTCAAAACTAATTAAACCTTCAATACCATGTTCAAGCAAGCTCCATCATTAGTCAATTAAAAATCTCTCTTTCAGGATTTATTAGATGAACGCTCCCGTGCTTAGCCACCAAAAGACTAAATTACAAAAAGGAAAAATAGAAATAAGTTTGTAGAAGAGGGGTAAATGAGTGAAACAACTTTAATTTATGTTACTCGTGCTTTGAAATTATCATAAAGGACCATCAAGATAGAAAATATGCCATCAGGCGAAGAGTTTGAAATCATGGTTAAGGAACAGGGAAATTAAATTGAAAGTAAAAAAATAAAGTCTAAGCGAAGGCACAAAGATAAAAAGTTATAATCAGAAGTCTCTAATAACCCGAAGATCAATAACTTTTAAAATTGATCCAATTAGCCAAAGTTCTATATTAATTCTTTTTCTTATTATAGAAAAAAATATTAGGAAAAATCCCTGAACCATTCATTATCTATTAAGATTATTTATTTTTAGCTTTTTTAAATTGAATGATAATGTAACAAATTATGAAATCAAAATCTGACTAGCTAAACTATTTTTTTTCCATCAATTCATAAAGAAATATTACTTCAAATTCAGGATTTGAAAAAAGATTTTGAAATAGGACAATTGAAGATTACAAAAATTCCCTGACTTATTTATGGTTTTCGATGATTTTTAATTGAAGATTTATGAGCACAAAATATAAGCATGTCATATTATTTAATCATCAATTTCATTTCAAGGGTTTCAATATTTTTTTAACAGTTCTGATGCATTCTCCTTTAAATTAATTGTAAGGTAATGAATTTAATAGTAGAAGCCTATTCTGAATATGAAATTACATAATCAAAATGTTAAATATGTCACTCTATTCTCCCATCCATAGTTAGTTTCATTATCTAAAAATCTCCATCGACAGTAGCAAACACCTAACATTCAAAATGCATAGCGAGCAAAATTGTGATTATTAGACTTATATAATTCTAATTTCTGCATTTGAGATATTTGCATATTCTTCTTTTAACTCAATGGATTCTCTAAAAATCATTTTTATTAATTTATTCAAGATTTATTTTTTGTAATTTGTAAGCATTCTCAAGACACCTTGTGCAATCTATTTGTGGGATATGAGTGATTTTGATATTTAGATAAAGTCATATATTTTTATAAAATGAAAGATTTATCTTATCTAAGTAATTCTTTGATAATTAAATGTCCAAGCTTTAAATTCAATATTAATTTTTTTAAATCCATATTTTGGAATTAATGAATTAAAATATTAATTATGACTTGTGTTGTTGCAAGGTCTTTAAATCCTTTCTCGCGTTGATGCTACCTTGATTATTATATTTAGAATTTAAATGCAAAATTAGAAGTAGGGACTTTCTGGAAAGTTAAAAGGCTTCATAGTCTCTGTGGACAGCTTTGGATATCCAATATCCTTCACCTACCGTAAACAGCAAACTTTCAGGTCTATGTTTGGAGGACTAATGACGATGCTGTTTTTCTTTTCAGTTCTTACATTCTTCAGCGTTTAAATGATAAACGTTGTGAATCACAAAGAGTTCAACCTCAGGGTGACAAGTTATATAATAATGGCAGCATCGAATAAGCATTTCTGGATAAAAGCTCAGCTATACTGTAAAAAATCAATTCTTTAGTCCTTTCACCACTTTTACTTTTTAGAGTTCGAAATTAAATCAATATTTTGCAAATACTGCTGGCGGTAGAAGTCATGAAATTTATTGAACAAAATATTTTAGTAAAATTACGTTTAATTTTTATAAAAAATTTTGCACTATTTTTATCTTCTAAGAGTTACATTATAAATTTTTTGGATGACAGGCTAGAAGTTATCTCTCTTTTCTCCAGGCTTTACAGAAGTAAACTCAAAACTTTTTGAAAAATTAGGGCTGAGCAGATAATATTATTGCTCTTATAAGAAAGTTTTATTTTAAATTAACTCAAAAGAAATGTAAGCATTAAATAGGGACCTTTGGTCGGATACTAACATTTATACTTTTTCTAAAAATGATTTTGACATCGCTATTCAACCTAGTTACAGCGGTACTAACACCTCGGTCACAAATATTCACTAATACTTCTCAATAGTTTTCTATTTTATTTAATCTTTTTATAAAAGATTTGTAAAAGATATTTAGAAATATTTATCTACTTCTTTAAAATCTCAAATAATTCTTCTTTTAAAAATGTATTTAAAATGATTATTAGCAATTAAAATTTTAAATTAAATTCTACGAGACCCTACAATATGTTACCACTAACTATATTAAATTATGTTTTATAGTGATTCTGAGTCCCCTCTCATTTATAATAAAAACTTTATCAATATTGAATAAATAAGTCTAAAATGATATTAATCACAAATAAATAATCATTGAAAATACTTTTATTTAAGAAGATTATAATTTTAGAGAATAATTAGGTAGTTTATTTATAAAAAATAGTGATTTAATTTTGATAGTTAAATACCTCAAGATGCACGAGCGATCGATTCAATGGAATAACAAGGAGTGATTTTTCTAAATGGTTTTGTCCAGATATCTCATTTTATTTAGGAGGGTATCATTCTTATCCTAAAATTAGTGATTTTGTTTAATATTTCTACTATTAGTAGAAAGGCAGTGATTCGACAAAAAATGATGCCACTAGATGGAAAAAAAATAAATCGGCTGCACTGAGTAAATGACATGATAAATAGGAGGCATTTATATTATTTTCCATGTTTTGTGCGGATTCTTTCTTGTAATTAAAATATATGTCTTTTCTTATTTTTCTATTTTGCAATGCTTAATTCATGATAAACTTTTCGTATTTGACCAGTGATTATTATATCTAAGAATTTAACTAATCTTAAAATAATGAGTATTTTAAACTTGGATATTATGATAAATTATATATTAAATCTTCTTTATATCAAAGTTGGTTTAATTTATTTAAAAATTTTTGTTGTTGATAGAATGAACAATGGAATCTCCACTATTTAATTTAATCTCAAACTATCGTCTTTAGGGAGGTCCAGGAGCTATTAACTCAATTAGATTAAAAAATATTGTAAATCATTTTTTGTTACCATAGATTCACAATATGGATTACTTACTGCTAGGAAAAATTTCTCAATATGATTTATCCCAATCTCACCTGCAGATCATAAGAAGAAACAGATGTTGTTGCAAAAATTAATACAAATTTATAAAATATGTAAGATCTATAAGAATAAAAGATAAAGCTAGAAAGAAAGATTCATAAAAATAATTATCTAAATATAAGAGAATTATTTTAACAAATTATATTAAATAAATGAAAAATAATGATTGCAAGAGATACTTAATTTATTCTCAGCTACATGGAATCTTATGTTGACATTGATGAATTTGAGACTAGTCCTGTTAAATACTCAGTCTCTGCTTTTCAATTCAATCCTACATACTCATCTTATTGTATCTTTATACGAAGAAAGGGCATAGTGGATCGGAATTTCCTTAAACGAACTAAGGACAAAAGATTCCATATTTAAAAAAAAAAGATAAAAAAAATCAACAACAACAAAAAACATATTTAAATAAGTTGTCTAGTTTATTAAAATTAAGAAGACTTAAGGATGTAAGCCTATATTTTTATTTATAAAATTTCCTCTATCATGAAATATTATCACTCTTCAAATGAGGCTTATGAAAATTTATGCTTTTTTTAAATGTATTATTCACTTCATAAAGACCTATTTTTGCTCACTATATTTTTTATTTTTGTATTAATTTAGTCATTAAATTTGTATTTTAATATTGACTACTTATTTGAATAATTAAAACTACACCTACAGCGGTTTCAGGCAAGTAGCTAATAACTAAAAGATAAAAGGGAGTGCTGCCACTTCTCTTACCTGGCTCCAATTCTCCTTTTTCTTAGATGGCTAAACAACTTCTGTAACTAGAACTTCAGTTAATACAATAGATGCCCTCACTTAAACAGGAGGCTTTTCCTCCATCATTAATTAACCAATCTATGAATATATTATAATCATGCTAATCCTTTTTAAGTTACTCACTATGAGTAAATGAAATTATATTTGTTTTAAAATGAGACCATAAAGAGTATTATTCCTAAAATCAGCTATTAAAAAGCTATATCCTAACTACGTGAAAAAGGACGGAACAGCGGATTTCAATATGTCTAGTGCCAGTTAAGTTTGGTAAAAAATGATTTCATTCAAGTCAGGTGCGAACTTCTAATATATTTTATGAACGGAATAGCTGATTTGAGTGATAAAGAGCAATATGCTAGACAAGATTTAAATATGTTTTCATCATATTTTTTTTAGGCAGTAACACCTCTAGTTCTAAGTCATAAGGGCCCATACTGGACAAAAGGTAGAAATAATATTTAATGTAGTCTTCTCCTCGCTCTAACTGATACTTAGCAAATTCTCTATCCATCAAAAGCGTTATTTTAGAAAAATAACTTGAAAAAGAAGACCTCAACAACTTGCAAAAAAGTATAACTCAGATGTCTCAAAAGATGCAAATATTCTCCTTCTCTTATCTTCAGTAAAAAAGAGAGTTGTATTTTAAAGTATTTGCGAGCTCTGTTTTTGAAATGCTTCAAGTGTAGAATGATGTCACCAACTAATATTTAGTACGGCTTGTACAAACAAGGCAAAATGAAATTGGAAAAGGAGTTTGATATAATGCGCTACCTCAAGAGTTAGCGAATTGCTCGCTCTGTTGCTAATCTTATCCTCACTAAGCATTAGAAGTAACTCATACCATTTTTTCAAAAAAATATCTAAAAAATTATAAAATATCTTGACTGCAGCAGAAGACCCTTTTGAAGCATAAGTTAAGCCTAAATATAAAACAATGGAGAGTTTCAAAGAAAATGCAAACGAATAATTTGAGAATTTTCTTAAAATAATTATTTATTGAGATCAATTATTTGAGCTTAATTTCAGCAAATGCTTACTTCAATTACTTAACTATTCAGATAAGTTCTTAGAAACAAATATTGCTTTTTATGCTTATTCTTTATTGAGATTGATTTTCTTTTAAAAAGTAGAAAATAACTTGGGACAATTTTAGAATGCCTGAGTTTGATTTGTGAGTTTACTTCATTTATGAAAATATAAGTTTTTGAGCTTTTCATATTTTTAGTTTCTATTATCAAAGGAGTTAAGCTTTATCACTCAGTTTAAGGTTGCTATATTATCAGCTTATATATGTTTAGAAGGTGTTGCAGGTAGAGAGATTGGATCAGCTATCATAAATGATCCTTTTAATGCTGCGAGACTAATGATCATCTTCCTCTTTTTCCCATCTTTAATTTCATTGCCAACAATTCAATAATTAGAATAATTATTATAATAAAATTCTTGTTCCATTGGAATCAAGTACGCCGTAGTAAAGTATGGATTACTTGCTTCCTAAGTAGAATAACTTGAACTTGACATCATTTTGTCGGACATAACCGTTGATTGTGTAGTCTCCATCTGCATCCATTCCAGATCCTTAGATCACCCCCTTATCAGTGTTCACAGTAAATTTCTTGAAAGTTAGACCCTCTTTTTAGCCGTCAGAATCAAGCATTCCTTGCCAAGCAGTGAAAGATTTGCCAATTACTTAATCACAGTAACAAATATATAATATAGACTTATCTTAATAAGGAAATTTAATTTTAATCTTAAATAAGTGACAATTCTAATTACCTTTATGGAGTTAAATTTAAAAGATAAACTATATTTGACAGTAGTATGCGTACTTCATGCAGTTGCGGCAGAGGTCGAAATCGCAAGTTTTATCTGAGCAGTTATAGCCTGGAATCTCTTTGGTTTGATAGAAGTCGCTGATTCCAGAGTGGCAGCCTTGTGGAAATACTTCTGCGCCGTTACATTTCCAACCGCTGTCTCTTACCTCCTCTTTGGGGAAGTTATGATGATGCTAAGAGCATGAAGCCATCACGGGAGGAATAGCTTGATTAACCCAAGGCCTTGGATCAGGCTCGTCCTTCTTTCCAATGGGGTTATAAACTGTCAAGCTGTTGTTACTTTGAGTACAACCCATCGCTGTGTACAAGTTTTAATAAATTATTGCGAGAAAAGATTAATCACAAATATAAGGTAATGATTTTAATTTATACGATTATTTTTTCTCAACTTATTTTAGCATGAAAAACTCCATTAAGCTCAATTTATTTTAAATAAAGATAAAAATTTCCTAAAAATGGCCATTAATTTTTTAATTTTAAGTTTGGCAATATAAATATCTAAGGAGAATTTAGATGAATTATCATAAAGTTCTTTTAATTTGCTATATTCCTTTTTTATTTTCCTTTTTTTCTCATTATTTAATTTTATACCCTAATTTGAGAAGTCTTTGACGATGATAATGAGCTTTGCTAAATAAATTAAATTATTTCTGGGATTTAAACCTGAAATTTTACTTTTAGACTCTTTAGAATAAATGTAAAAAACCAAATTTAATCATTAAATTGGGATTTCGCTTAGAGTAAAAATGAAACTAATTGTTTTATCTTTGATAAATTATATGATCCCTGAAGAATAATTTATTTTTGAATTTTTAATATAATGAGGAGCAGCGAGAGATCGCAGATAGATTTGAAAATAATGGAAAACCTAGGCTTATATCTGTTTCAGAAGCATTAATTTTTCAATAACATATTCAAGCAAGCACCTTCCTTAGTTAGTTAAAAATCTATTATTCAAGATTTGATATAAGAACGAGCAAGAGCTTAGCCACCAAAAGACTCTTTTCCAGAAAGGCTCAGACAAGTTAAAAAATAAAAAGAGGGGTCCAACGAAGAAACAACTTATTTATTTTACTAGAGCTTTGAAATTATCCAATAATAGAACTTGTAAGATAAAGAGTATGCCATCAGGGGAAGTGTTTGAGATTAAGATTGAGAATGAGGGCCATTCAAATGAAAGCAAGAAGATAAAATCTAAGTAAAAAAAGCGCAGACACAAAAATAAAAAGTCTTAATTAGATGTTCTTAATAAGCCGAAGATCAATAACTATTAAAACTGAATCCAATTAGAATAACAATTATATAAAATTCCTTTTCTATCAGAAAGCAATAATATATCGAATTTATTTCTAAACTGCTTCATAACTATTAAGATGTGCTTTACATCATGATTAGAGCAATTTTAGATGGATAGATAATTTAAATTTGGCTTTCTGATTCGGAGATTTTCATTATATGCTTGATTAAGTTGAGTTTTTAATCTTAATGCTGACATCTGGACAGTTGGTCTCTGAATCACTCAAGAGCATGTAAGAGCCTATGAAGTATCCAATTTCTGTTTTTATACCTTTCATATCCTCTACCTTGGTAGTTCCCTTAGTTATAGACGCAATAGGGATGAACTAGAAATTCCCTATTGCATTTATCGCATTTACTAAGGAATCCCCAGCCTTGAGTTTGTCTGCTCTCTCTAAAGTTATCACGATAAATAAGTATAGTTATTTAAAAATGAACGTCTTTTCCCTTCTTTTTAGCAAACATGCACTGAGTTGTAGTAACAGTCAGTTGATATGGATTGATTTTCATATCTAGAGTTGAGAGCTTGCCATTTTTCGTGCTATTAGTTCCATCAGTAACTCCAGTCACAACAGTTCTAAAATTCAAATTTAAAATAAAGATATAATCTGTTAAAACTAGGAGATAACTCTGTCAGATCAACTATCGATTGAATTTTGTCTCCTTGAGAAATAGCGGCTAATTTCTTAATCATTAAATACTCATCACCCGACATCGTAGTCTCAGCCCGTAGAATGTCAATGCTTTGTAATTCATTAACTTAAATAAGCCATTTATTATCTTAAGTAAGTACAAGCAAGAGCTCAAGTTGAGTAGAGTCGAAGATAGCAAGACCAATAGAGTATTAAGTTTTCTCATTTCAGAAATTATTATAATTATCTTTTACTATCTTTTAAGAAGCATATCCATTTTCATTAAGAAAATGAATTAGGATTTGAGTAAAAAATGTTTTGAATGAATTAAGAAGAATCTGATAAAAAATTTCATTGTAGCATATCAATTTAATAGATATGACCCTTTTAGATTTCTTGCGACTACAAGAACTTATGATTAAGATAATTGAATAAATATTTGGGGGTGTTTTTTCTTCTAAGAGCTTTGGTTTGATACTAAGTTTTCCACAATCGTTTTCCTTATCTGACAAAAGCATGAAATTTCCAATAAAATAGCCATTTGTAGTCTTGATTCTTATCATTTGAGAGGCTTCAGCTGTAGCAGACTGAATTTGCTCTATTTTAAAGAATTAGTATTCTTTATCATCGTGGTTTGCCAAATAGAGGAAAGAGTCCCCTACCTTAAGTTTATCAGCTCGTTCTATGGTCACCACATCCATCATAAAATTGCATTTTAAATATTTGAATCCTTTCCTTTCTTTACTATTATAATGCACTACTGAGTTGATACAGTCTGAGGCAAATCAACTTCAAGTTAGAAAGTCAGAGTGGAGTAGCTAGCTATTTTTGGATCTAAATCCCCAGCTTCAACTGAACTTAAAGTATAAAAAATTACTTATTTCTGTGCTATTGCTATTATAAAAATTTAAATTACAAATAAAACTCTATAATATTATTCTAATATCAATTTTTGAGATAGACTTCGCAATGTCAAAAACGCTTTAAATTTTATC
Organism: Tetmemena sp. SeJ-2015; assembly: GCA_027382625.1. NCBI lineage: Eukaryota > Ciliophora > Spirotrichea > Sporadotrichida > Oxytrichidae > Tetmemena > Tetmemena sp. SeJ-2015. The sequence continues at coordinate 112,424 of JAJKFJ010020759.1, forward strand.
TCCAACTTTTAGCTAGGAGAGACTTCTTATTCTAATACTTGTATATTTAGGATTTGTAATTTCTTCTCTCATTGCAAGCATACTAAATAAATAGAACTGCTTTAGTAAAGTCCTAAAGTCTTATTTAGAGTTGTTATTGCTCAAATTTTGGTAAAATATAAGAAATGCAAATAAAACCATTTTCATTTTTTAAAAAAAAATTATTAACTTTTGATTTGCAATTAATTCAAGATAAAAAATAAAGTGCTGATATTATAATAATATAAAATCTTAGTATTATGTTTATATTAGAGTTTAATAACTCAAATAAAATATAGATTTCTAAATGAGACTATTTATCAACTTTTGTTTTATTTTAGAGACATAGAAATTAAATATTTTTGTTTAGTATATTTGTAAAATTAGAAGAATCGAGAGTAGTTTAAAGGGTAACCTTGTTTTATAATAATTGAGTGTCATTATAAATGTAGGTTGGATCCAGTATGTTAAGTTTATAATTATTACTAGTTTCGGTAAAACAAATTTGAGATACTATTTTACTTTTAATGCTTTTGACAACTCGCAAAGAAAGATTATAAACTTTTTTAGAATAAATAAATACTTGCAAATTAATGAGAACTTTCCAAAAATTTAATTAAAGATAGGTGCTGTTACACTTGTTGACATTTATCCATAAATAAAATATGAAATATTGGTATATCCTAGGGTGTCATTGTTCATTTTTAAGAGAGAAATCTAGTCTAAAATGCGGTGTTAATGATGTTCTGCAGGTAATGGACATGGACTTCAAGTATTCTTGGTTGCTACTAACACATAAAAAGTGCCCCCGCATTAAATAAAAACGAAAATCATATTATTTGTGTATCATCCTTGTTCTCAAGATTTAGGCATTGAAGACAATTTAATCACTGAAATCCTCCCCAATTATTATTTTTACAGTGAGCATGTAAAGCCAAGAGCAACACCTAAACTAAATACATCATAAGCTTATGAGTATTTCTCAATTTTTTTTATGTTAAATATTGAAATTTTTATGAGTTGAGGTCTATATTTATGCAGAACTTAGATAACAAAAGGAAAATTTAGAAAATGGAAACAAAACTTTAAGTTTCATAAATTGAGAGAAAAGTTATCAGCGAGAGTTTAATAGATAATTGAAAAGTTATACATAAATTAATTAAAACTAATTTAAATAATTAAAATCCTTTTTTGTTTTTAAGTTTTAAATTTTTTTTTTTGAAAATTTAATTTTAAAAAAGAAAACCTTTATTTTTAAAAGGGCAAAAGATGAGCCCTTGGGGAAAAAATTAAATTTTATAATTTTTCGTAAAGAAAAGGAAAATTTTTTTAAGTTTTTAAAAAAAATTTAAGAATTTTTTTTTTTTTGGTTTTTTTAAAATTTGAAAAAATTATTAAAAAACCCATAAAGAAAATATAGAAAAGCATTTGAATTTAACTATGAGTGCTTAATCATTGCAAGAATTTATCAATAATTTGAAACCTAAAATAGATGAAGAATAGATTCCTTAATAAGAACAGAATTCGACCAAATTAGATATATAATTCATGGAGGAAAAAATAAAGAGAGAGGTTTCAGATAGAGGGGCCAGCAAGAAAATAGAGATAAAACTAATTTAGTTGAACCTGGAAACATTTTCAAACATGCACATATTTTTAACCGCTTCTCCTGACTAGTGTGCTATCATTTATTAAAATTATGAGAGGATTATACTAGAGAATATAAAAAAAATAAATAATCACAATTCCTTAGAAATATAAGATATCTGAGTTCTTGCAGTCTGGCTTTTAATTTAAAATTTTTTTATTTAACATATCACTTAATTTAAATGTGGAATTCAATAGCTTTAGAAATAGAAAAAGCAGCAACTCAATCAGAGATTTATTTTCACAGGTATGCAGCTTGAAGATTAAAATAAGAGAAATTTTTGAACACTTTGACAATTCATGACCTATTTTTGCAAGAAAAGCGAAATTTACTAACTCTACAAAATCAAGCACGAAAGCCACAACTATAAAGAAAAGAAAATTCTAAACTTAATGGAATAAAACTTTTCTGAAATAAGTCTTCCTATTGAGAATCTTGACGAAAATCTACATACCAACTTCATTCTCCTATTAAGAATAAAGTTTAATATATTTAAGCTATCTCTTATTATAAATCAATTTTTTTTAGCACTAATCTTTCTTGATATGAGTTTTGCCTATCTTTTATAACTTATAAAATTCTGCAGTATATTTATGAGAACATGAATGCAACACACTCTAAAATATACAAGAAAAGATTTGATGAAATCAAAGTTGGAGATCTCTTAATCCAAGAGCTTATTAAAAAATGCGAATATCATAATATTTAGCTTCCTTTTTCATTGAAAGTGACTAGAGTGGTAAAACTATTTAAAATATTTTTTATCTCAAATAAATGCAAGTGAAGACTAGATAATAAATTTTTCAACTCTTACGGATTACATTGTGGTGAGAAGCATTTTATTCAGCATGCACGGATCTTGCAATCTATAGCCACAAAAATCTGCTTTTGGAGATGGAAGATTTGAAATCATCATCTTTTTTTTTATTAATTTATAATTCATCTAGAATCTATAAGACTGATAGCAAGAGAATTATATGAAAATAAGGATTCTTTGTAAAATAGAATAAATTTAGCAATAGTTAATTATACAATCTGAAAAAATGGAATGTTTAATTTAAATGCTACAGCTGTAAGGTACTAATAACTTATTTTTTTGGCAAAGTGTAGCTTTAAATAAATAAATATTTTTGTTATTGTTGAGATTCTCAATGAATCGATACCATTCAGTTTATTCTAAAGATAAAATCAAACTCAACCATATTTTTAATTGAGGCCATGGGAAGTAAAAGAATAGAGGGATGTTAAGATTTAATAAATGGCTCACCATAGCAAATCCAATATCTATAATGAATAATGTGATTGCTATAATAACACTGAAAACAATATATAGTTAATTTTACATTTCTGCAAAAGTATCCTTGCTGGTCATTAATGTTCCAAATAAATAATTAAGAGACCTTTGATGTTCACTGAGTATATCTGACAAAGACATTTAGATTTCAACCCTGCCAGCTTTGCATTTACAACATAAGTTTTTTTTTTAGATTAACCTGTTGACCTCTCTACCATTGTGAATCCAGGAGCTCTTATTTATAACAGTGATCATGGCGTCGAAAATAGAGGGAGAAATTAAATAAAACTTTTGGACCTTGCTCTATCTCAAAATAATTATAGTTATAAATTTTTAATTTAAATTACTTCTAAGTATAGACGGTTACTTTTCTGAGAGATTAAGTTTAATAAGATTAGTCTGGATACTTTCCGTAAGTCGAGTCAAGAATTCTTGTGCATTTAATTTTGCATTCTATTTGCTGTTTTATTGATATATAAACTTTGCACATTAGAGTATTATTTTTCTCCATCTGTTCATTTCTTCTCTAGTCTTCATGTCTCATAATTAAATAGAAAAAATATTGGATTATAGAAACATCACTACGATGAAAACTGAGCAGAAAGCATTATAAATTAATGATGAGAGATTATTCTAAAGATGCTAGAAATCCTTTAGTCTGTCAAGCTCTTAGTGGGACCATATGTACTTGCAAAAGCGCATAAGATTGACAACGAAAGGATTATTAAGAATTGAGGCCAAACATTAAGTTTGATACATGGGATGTCAGTGAATAGGGATTATTGGCTTAAAGAAAAATCCAACTAATGTTCCTATCAAAATGCCCAATAGACTGCTTGCAAGAACAAGAATGAAAGCCTCATAGATATAAAGAAGCTAGATTCTTGTGCTTTTCATTCCTATGGCTCTCATTATGGCTATCTCTTTCGACTATTCGAAAAGATTTGCACTCATTGAAGATGAAAGCGAGAAGAAGCAAAGGAACATTGTGATTCAAATTAAAAAGAAAAACAATGTCTAAGATAGAGTTAACTACTGCAAAAGTCATGCTTATAGAATAATTATTGTTAATTCCAAACGTTGTAATTTTAGTTAGGTAAGAGAATTTATAAGTGAGTACCTCATTTGTTTATTGCTTGTTGTAAGGGTCTCTCATTTTAATAACTAATCTTTCGTACTCTATGGATCTGAGAGATTTAAAGATATTTTGTTGCATAAATTGGGAAAGAGACCAGAGCTGTATTCTTTTTTCTCGATATCTTTATTCTAGAAAAATGATGGAGCTCTATCGTTATTGAAAATATTTCTGTAGTTGTAGTAGATGAGTTTATCTTGGAGTTCAAAACTCATAACTATAGTGTTTTTGTAATTTTTCTCAGGATCTTGTGCTCTCGCTTACTTGGCGATGTTTGTTCCAATTCCCATTCCCTGTGAGCCTTTAGGAGTGTAGAGTTAATCTACTACTGGCAAAGCCGAGGATTGGTTTTGCGAACCTACTTTCAGGAAGTCAGTGATCATCATTTTAATGCTCAGTAGAGGGAGTGACTCCATAGACAGAGGTGGCAAAACTTATATTTAATAGCTCTATCTGTGGTTTAGATTTCCAAGACACCTCTATTATTTGATCTTTGAATTTCAAAAGGTATATAGGAGTAAGACTCAATCTTATCAGCATGCTTGAGAAGGATCTTATCATGAAGCTTTGGGTTTATATTGTATTGATTCGTGGTTCCAACAACTAAATAGCAACTTAATTTTTATATTAAATCATTTTATTTTCTATTAAAAGATTGAGAGTATCTTTTAGAGTATTAAAATTTGCTTTTATCAAGACTTTCGATTAAGCAGTACCTTTTTAATAAAAAAATGAGAAAACATATTATCATCATATGAATTTGTCTTAAATCATAGTATAAAAGAAAGTGAATAATAGGGTTATAATTTAATCAAATAGCATATTAAAAGAGCTATCGAACAATTATTTTATCTTTTATCAATGTCAGATTCATATACTAAATAGCTTTCAAAATCAGAGAAAATCAACACTGAGAAAGCTTACTAAAACGATTACAGTGCCACCTTGTTTAACTCAGACTCAAAATATGATGCCCAAATGAAGCATAGAAAATCTTATTTAAATTGAATTAATTAAATTTATCTAAAGTCCATTTCGATGATTCTAAGAGTCAAGTGTAAGTAATAAATCGAAGAATCTTTTCGCCATAACAAGGAATTATCTAGTGCTGGTAATCTGTATCATGGCGACGTCATCAATTAAAATTTTTGTTCCTTCAATTTTAACCACATCTTTTTTACAGAAATTATTACCATATTTATACTAAAATAATGAGCTTTACTAAAGTAAGTTGAGGTATTTATAATAATAAAATAAATCAGTTACAGAACTTTCATATTAAATTTGAGTTTTAGAATTTAGTCCAAAATTGTTTATTAAAAAATCTTTAGTTCAATTTCATTTTGTTAGATATAAGAATTTTCAGCTATACTATAAGCTTCATGACGAGAACTCCTCATCTTCAAGTAAAAGCGCTACCACTTCTTAGCCATCAGAATCAATTAAATCTCAAAGTTCAGGATTCTCTAAGAATTCTAATCAGACCCAAAAATTAGAGCAAATGAAACTGGCGTAATCTCTGCTCTTTTTTGCCAGGCACTAGTACAGAGACGTCTAGAGAAAGAAGTGCCATTTCTGTCTTGCTTTCTCTCATCTCTTTAAGTAGTTATGTTCTCTCTAGTGGTAAATACAGTCGTAGAGAGAGGCCCAATTATATTCTTGAAAGTGGCAGAAGGACTAGAGGGAGAAATTGATGGAGTCATTACAAGTTCTTCAAATTCAGCCGAGAAAGATCAATTTTAGTCTGATGACAACGCAAATAGTTTAATAATTTCATGTTTAATATGCTCAATTACACAAGAATGATGGAATTATTCTAGGAGCAAGAGAAACACTACAGACTTAATACAATTTTAAAGCATCTAAGATATTAAATTTTGTTCAGACTTAGCCCAAGAAAGACTTTTTGTGGAACTAAACTTGCAACTGACGCTCAAAATAAGGCTTTAGTAGACCATGAAGAGAGAAATAAATGGAATGCATATTTTAAGCAATTAATAGATGGAGGAAAGGCTTTATAAATGAGCTGGAAACTCCTTTGCCTGCTAGGAGTTAGGTGGCTGGAAAAAATATTGTCTATAACTCTCTGGCTGAAGGATGTCTCGTTCTATGGGATACAGACTCAGACAACAAAAATGAGATTGGAAGAGCTTATAGACAAGCCGGTTTCACTCCTATGAATACTGGGGTGTGCAGTATTAACTCAAGATTCGCTCATTCGGCTGATGTTTAAGTTGGAGATATAGTTTATATGTCTGTTGCTATGAGAGAGCTTAGAAATAATATAAATAAATGCCCTACTCTACAAATACTCAAAGCAATAAGGTATTTAGATAAGTCCTGAGCTCTACTCAAACAGATTCGAAGAGTATAAGATGCCCTGCCAAGTTACCAGAATTCTAACTCTATGAAATATCCAGACTCAGTTAACTTCTTAACATCGATGGTCCACATGGAGTATGGCTCTTTACTCGAGCTTTTAAGCGTATATCTTCCAGTAATCTACGACATACAGGTCCCTGGATTTAGGTAGTACATTAAGGATCCATCTAAAGTGACTCTTAATGAGTATGCTGATACTGTCCTTATGAGTTTACCTTCACCTAGAGTCTCATGGTATGAAAGTACAAATTATGAAGAGACTCTCAGAAAATGCTAACAGAGATATATTAGTTTTAAAAAGGTCTATACTTAGAAGTTATTGGATGATCTCGGATATTACCCTGTATCGATTGAAACTTCGCTTTTAGAAGAGCTGCAGAATTATTCCTACGGTGTTCTCTTTATGGGCCTGATCTTTGACATAATCATTTTGCTATTTGTGGTGATTTCTATTCTTCTTATTTACTCTTTGCTTATGATCAGCGTTGAGACGAAGACTTTTGAAATGGGAGTGCTTCGAATGATGGGATCAAGCAAGTAAGGCATCGTTCTTATGATTCTTTTAATTATAAAACTTTTACAAGGAGTGATGTTCGTTATTCCTGCTATCATTTGCGGATTCTTAGTGAGTTTCCCTTTGCTATATATTCTTTATAGCTTCTTACTAACTGAAGAAAAATAAAGACCTTGGTATATCGAGTAGTCCTTTACCAAGCTCAGCAGCAGTCTTTTAGTCTCTCTTCATAGGCATCTTGATTCCTTTGCTCTCTTCAATTTATCCAATCAGAACTACTCTTTCAAAGTCCTTAGTCGATTCGCTTGACTATCAGAGATCCAAATCGTAAGCAGTATATCATGAAATTCTTAAAAGAGACGATTAAAACACTAACGTCTTAACCAACTAAGTTCTCTTTGGTGTTTTAACTGTTATTTATGGACTTGGAATATTCTACTACCTGCCCATTTCAATTTTGGAGCTCGACTTTAAGTTGATCTTGTCAATTTTCTTCATGATTTTACTTGGTATGATTCTTGGACTTACGTAAAATTATGCAAAGTATTAAAAATTTACTCTCTTGTCTTCCAACCTACAGAGAATTCTAGAAATAGGATTAGTCCACTCTCTCTTAGTTTTTGAGAGGAAGTCTTTTCGGCTATTGGTACTTAAGAACTTACTTTCTCACAAGACTAGAAACAAAATGACGAGCTTAATTTTCTCAATCGCCCTCGGTTTCATAATATTCTTAGTAGTGGCCTACAACATGTAAATTCAAAGTGTCTCTATGCTATCTTTATAGAAGGAGGGCTGCTATTTAGTTATAATTTAAAATTTTAAGGCATCATCTTTTTTATAAAATCAAATATAAGAAAGCTTCTTTATTATCATGAATAGAGATTTTTCCTTTTGGAGAAATGATTTAAAGTAAATATCATTTTTATAATTATAGCTGAGAATTTAATTGAAAATTGAATTAATTATTAAATTTAAGTAAAATGGAACAGATCAGTGGCAGTTGAAGTATCTTATTAATTATTGCACCATTTGATTCAGCATAGAATTCTAAAATTTTTCTATCCTTGTAACTTTTGTGAGGGAACGCTCAGTACAGAGTTATAAGTGACGCAAGTTTGTGAATATCGGAAATTTGAATATGATCTACTCGCTCTCACCTTAGCTCGCTACTGAGAGGTTCTTTGAAGATGATTAAAGAAGAAACTCATATTAATTTTTGAAAAGCTATCGAACAAGCTGCAGATCAGGGGTAAATCTGCGATTTCAACTGCCATGAAGTTGCAACACTGCATTTATTATTTTAAGTAATCAACGATTTTAAATATATTCTTAACTATAATTCTTCCTTAATTTTATCATTCTAAACACCAAAAACTAAGAATGTAAAACTAAAAATAAAAAAGCTCTCTGAAGCAATTTCTTAGAACTCATCTTATTGACAACGATAAATTTGGCTACCCAATATCGCTCACATATAATCTTCATTTTTAGTAATAATTTATTTAAACTACTATAGATAAAAATCTTTATATTTCAACAACAAAAATTAATTTGATATAGGAAGCAGCAAACATTTTGATCTGTGTTTGGAGGAGTAATGACAATGATTTCAATACTTGGACTCTTTTTTTATTTCTTTGTGTTCCTTGCAGTACAAATCTATAATGTCGTTACTCATCAAAATTATAACTTACGAGTCACTAACTATATGCGAGACCTCTACACTGACTTAAGATACTACAATATGAGCGTTAATTATATTCTTATTTACAGTTAAATTACAATAAATATCTCATAAATCCTCCTTAGCACTTTTTAGTAAGATTTTTTCGCAGCAAATACAGCTTTTAAAATGTTGAAAGTTTAATTTATAGGTATAATTTATTGAATTCAAATATAAAAAGAATAAATTGAAGTTAAGGAGTTTGATATGGCATTTCTTCCTTCATATAGTGGTTCCAATACCCCATCAATACTTTTCAATTGTTTACTATGTACTAGATTAAAAGATCAAAGACAACTAAATTTATAATCCTAAAGTTAATTTATTTTTTTCACAGTCAAATTTTAGGCAGAGGGAGAAAACCCATTGATCATGACTCGCAAACTTATAAAAGCCACTAGGTGCCTTTAATCAAGATTTAATGGCATTTCTGTGGATAACAACACTAATTGGATCTGCCCTGACGTGGATGGATTTCAACTTTAAGGGAGCACAGGAACAAAAACTGCTTTTAGATTTTACGGTGTGATTACATACTGCATAGATTCTTATCTCAAAATGATCTATCCAAATATTTTTATTGTTTAATATCGTTCTATCAGTTTTGCAAATTGTCATTTATTCCATTAAATTTGATTATAAGATTTTCTTATAAAATTTTAGGAAGTAGGATATTTATTCATTTTTTGTTGAATTTCTATTTTCTAATAATATTTTTGATATTTTATTATATATTTTGATCCAGATCTGAGTTGCAGGCCTCCATAAGAAGCTGACCTTTTAGTGATATTTATTTTGAAGGATGTTAGTGTTGTATTTGCTTACATGGATTCTTTCGTAGACATTGATGAATTCTAGTCTAGCCCAGTGAAGTATACCATCCAATCTTTATAATACAGTCTGCTAAATATAGCTGAAGGCTAATTTAAATAGTTAAAAATTATTATAAGATAGCAAATAAATAAGTGCTCATTATTTTCAGCACAATTAATCCTAACTTATAATTTAGAACAGATATCTTGATCAAACAGAGACAAATATTTTTACCACAGAAAAAAGAAATCATAGAATTCAAAAATTTTATGGTCAAACAGCTTGCAACCTTCTTCTAAATTCACTAAGTTCTTACAAACAAATTATAAGTTGGTTAATTTTAAAAGATAAAATTTTACAATTTTTAAAATTCTTGCTTCTTAAAAAAAAATATTTAAAAAACTGATAAATGTTTTAAATTATTGCTAGATAATATTCTATGAAATATATATTTATAATAAGTTTACAATACAACTAGCCGGATAGAATGGCTTGGATTGTCTTAGAATTATCTCCTTACTAAAGATTTATGAACATAATTTTAAAGATTAATATTATTTAATAAACTTATTTTGAAGTAAAATATAGACTGTATTATTTAAAGTAAAATTTAGATTCGTGGTTGACAACGTAATTAAGTAATAACAACGGAACTTTCCATTAAATAAGGAGACTTGGATATGATTTTCTAATGAGAGATCCTTATAAAATAACCTCATTTCTGGTTTTCTCTATATTTCTTGACAGTTAAGTGACTTCTGTTACTAGAACTTCATAGAATTTGATTTAAAAAATAATTTAAGATTGACGCTCTTACATCAACAGGTGGATTCAGTTCAATTCTCTTTATTAAATATTTTATAAAAAATGCTGTATTAAAAATGAAGTGAGGGGCGGAAGTATACCTTTTCCCTTTTATGGTGTCACATTGTGCATCGCTGCATTTGCAAAAGTGTTTGTATTTTATACGAAGATAACAGGAATGTGTGTAGCACTTATTTTCCAAGAATTTTAATATCTATTATAATAAAAAGCAATAGATTTATGATTTTTTCCCCAAAATAATTAGGAAGCCCTAATTTCTTTCAAGTCAGGGATCAAATACTGCTTAAGATAATTTGTTTCAAATATGAAATTAACTTTATGATTCTTCTAAATAAAAATATCCTTGATAAGAGCTTATCAGGCTAAGAGAAAAACAAATAAATGCCATATTAAATTGAAGCCTCAATTTCATTTAAGGCGTATATTAAACCTTTATATCTTTTTTTTAAATGAAATTTTTATAAATATTCTTACAATTAATTTTATCAAATATCTGAATTCTTAAACTTTCACCCTCAAAGAAATTCAAAGGCCTAAGGCTCTTATTTCTTTTTGCATTTTTGGCAGATTTCTGTCCATATTTATGATTTTTTAAAATAAATTTTGACTATATTAAAGGGGGAGGTGCATTTTCGCCCTCTCATGAAAAATTAAATGAGGCAATACTTTTTCAATATATTTTAACTAATTATTGAATCTCATTACTATGAAATGATAAATTTATAATGTTATTTTAAGAGAAAATAAATCTTGCTTTTGTTTAGAATTTTCACAACCAGAATATAAAAGTAACTGTTTTTCTAATCAGCGATAAAGCAGCTATATCTCACCAAGGACTCTAACTAGGATAAAAATTAAAGCAAAACAAGGAGCGCTAAGTTTTAGCAATTTGAGGCAGAAGATTATCGGACTGAGAAGACTGAGAAGAATCAAAACTAAAGCCAGAGCTCTGCTTGAAATTTAGTTTTACATTCTAAGCAAATAGTGATTGCAAATACTCAACTAAACAAAAACTCATACTTTTCTTAACTCTTGGAATCTTACTATTCATTAATTTAAGTGCAAATATCATTTTTAATAAGCTGATGAAAATTTAAGAGCTAATATACATAGTAGTTTTAAGAATATCCGTTTCAATTTTCATATCGTGACTATTTGAAAGGGTTTACGAATGGATTCTTAACGAAGTTGAAAAAGAACAATTAGAGTCACCTTCAAAAATTATTTTTATTGGCTCTCTACAAATAAGGAGTTCAGAAGCTTGAGAATCAATTTTTTATGAATTTAATTTTTAAAAGAGAAGGAATTCGATGTGTTGCGCTACTTAAGGAAGATGAGGATTGCGAACTCTGTGGCAACCCTCACTCTCAAAAAACACTAAAAGAAACTCATTCCTTATTTCCACAAAAATTAATATTTCTAAATGTCCTAAAACTTTAAGATGATAAAACTTCTGATCTTCAGCAAAAAGATGAAATCACAATATAAGAACTTAATATAAATGGAGATAAACAATAAATGAAAAGAATAATCTCTAGATTGTCTCTCTCACAAAACTTAACAAAAATTATTCAGAGAAAGAAGAAATATAACTTATTAACTACTATTTATAAAATGGGAATAAAATAGCACAAAGTTGCTTTAATTGTAAAAGTGCGATTTCATATTATTAAAATTCTTTAACTAATTAAATGGATTTTTAATTAGGATCGAGGCTACGAATTTAAGAATGAATTCGATTGCTAAATCTTCAAAGAAGTTGTAAATAATATGGTTCTACAGATATCGCTGATACTGCTAAAAATAGAAGAATCGATTACAAAATCTGGTCAATGAAATCAATATTATTTCCTTTTTTTCCCGTAAGTAACCAAATATCTATTAATTTCTATCACCGAGGATTTATGCTTATGTTAATTCAAGATCTTAAGTTGCTATACCTGGATTCTCTTTTATCAATTTGAGAGAAAAAATTTTGCCAGAAAAAATTTATTATGATCAGTAAAGATTTGTGTCTTTGAAATAGGAAATAATTTTCTACTTCAGAAACTCTAATAAAAGATAGGCGTACTTAAAAGTGTATGATATGCTATTATCATTAATAATTATCTCAAGAAGAAGTCAGTTCTTGATAAAAGGATTCTCAAAAATATTGGTATAGATTTTGGTGAAACCTAAACTGATCACCCTCAAAACAGTGATATTTTGGAAAATTAGAAAAGTAAGAACTTACAGATTTTAGAAAAAGAAATTTAAATAACTGATTTTTTAAATTGCTTAACTGTCTCAGAGCCCTTTAACTATGGGATTTTTATTATTTTTTGGCTTTACTGCATCAGTGCCTCGCGGTTTTTCAGAGAAGAAATCCTTAATAAATCCAAAAAGAAGCCATTAGCAATAAATTCAAGAAGTTCCCAAAGAGATGCAAAATGTTCCAAAATAAAGTGTGATTGAATAGCCACTAAAAGTTGATTTTAATATTATTCTTAATCATTTTATTTTGAAAACTAATCTAAATTATAAGAAAGTTCTGTTAAAAAGAGACACAACCAAAAATCTTAGAAAATTAAATCTCATGCATAAAAGTAGGTTCATAAAAAATAAAAGTCTATAGTTTTCAAGGACAAATATTTAGATGACTAAATTTGAACAATATTGCGAAGCTTTTAGCTAAACGTTAGAATCAGATATTAAATTTAAAAGATATCATAATTTTGCTTTAAAAAATTTTATAATAAAAGTAGCAAAGATTTTATTATCGAAAAGATAAATATATAAGTAGTAAAATTATCTCGAAATATAAAAATTATACTTATAGAAAGGTAGCTCAGATAATTTTACTTCTTTTCTTAATAATTTAAAAAAAAAATAAATAACCCAATATTTTATTTTAAGCATTTTTAATAAAATAAAAATATATTTTAAAAATATATAATTTAAATTTTAGATAACCATTTTTATTTATATTGAAAATTAAGTATAACCTAAAATAATATTTATTAAATTTCAATTTAATTTAATAATCAAAAGGTTTATAGATGCTATTTCATTTTATTATTTAAAATTGATTATAATTACAAAATTCTAAGCAGTAGTAAAAAAACTTTTAAAATTGTACAATATCCCTGAATCAACATCTGAAAGCTTTTAAATCAGTAGATTATAAAATAAAAAATGACTATTCCTTTGGGGAACTAAGGAAAAGTTGTATTTTTTAATTTTTAAATGACTCATCATAGATTTATTAACTACACATAAAAATATAGCCACAGATTAATTAAAGCAAAATTTTTGAAAGACCTAGACTTTCTAAAAAAGTTTCTAGTTTAAAAATCCAGATATATTTTGAAAATGACAAGGATATCATCAATTGATACTTGCCCAATTACACAATCAAAGGTCTAATATAGTTGAGAATTAAATTAAAATCGGTGATTGGTTAAAATAATAAGTAAAGAGTTGCAACTTCGTGACAGTTGAAATCTTAGATTCACCCCTGATCTGCAGCTTGTTCGATAGCTTATCAAAAATTAATATGAGTTTCTTTTTTAATCATTCCCTCAGCTCCTCTCTGCAATGAGATATGATGTGCCCAGAGTCTTTATTTTGAAATATCTGGCTATCTTCAACGTGTGACTCTTATAACTCTTTACTGAGCACTCCCACTCAAATTTGAAAGGATATAAAGTTCTTAGATGCTGAATCAAATGTTTAAAATGGACACGCTTTTTACTGCCACTGATTTATTCCATTTTAATTTAATAATTAATTTAATATAATTTCTATTAAATTTTCAGCTATACTGTAAACGAGGAAAAAGTTTCTCAGACTAAATGCTGCCTATTCATTATTTGCACTCAAAGCCCCATAATATATAAAGAAAAGGAGAATAAGAAATGTTTTATCATTGAGAAAATAAGTGATAAAGTAATTTAAAAGTGAAATAAATAACAGCCAATAATTTCCCCTCTTCGCAATCAGATTTGAAACCTAAATTCGAAATATCTTAACGTTTTTCTTAATTTTCGGAAAATAATATTATAGTATTGGAATTGAATATTCAAAATTTTATTTTCGTTATATATAATCATTTCATTTTCAAACTAGGCTATATTAAAAACCTGAACACCTGACCACCGGTAAGATTAATAAAAGTTTGGGATCTGCCCACCTGATCACCGGTAAGATTCAAGGTTTTTGACATCAGCCATGTCACGCATGCACACCGCAGCCATCTGCCTTGTCTCTCTCCATGCTCCCTCGTAGACATCTCCATTAGCGCGAGCCAGTAGCGCCGGTCCGAGCAGTCACTGATGTCTGAGCCCAGGTGTGCCCCGTGGTCAGCCGGGAGGTAGCGCCGGCAGAGGTGGGTTCGAACCCACTCTGCGTCCCTTCCTTAACAGTATTTCACTCTCAGCTCTCTGACGGCTCTCACTGCAGACACCGGAGCACACCTCGACGCTGCCTCCTGTCCAGAGCGTGGTTCGAACCGACCCCTGCCTGCGCTACATCCCGGCTGACCTCGGGGCACACCTGGGCTCAGACATCAGTGACTGCTCGGACCGGAGCTACAGGCTCGCGCTAATGGAGATGTCTACGAGGGAGCATGGAGAGACGACAAGGCAGATGGCTGCGGTGTGAATCAAAACCCCATAATATGATAAGAAAGTGAAAAATAAGCTGTGTATAATTAATTTCTTTATTAATACTTATAATCATGCGAGTCAAACGCGAAATTACTCAAAAATAACTACATGATCCATCCTATCTCAGTTTCATTTTGACTCTAAGGTATGGATGTAGTCACC
>JAJKFJ010020760.1:0-36072 GCA_027382625.1 Tetmemena sp. SeJ-2015
TTAGGAGCCCACCCCTCAAAAGAATTTTATTGCTGAGTGTACAACCTATACAGACCGCTTCCATAATTAGGGGCACAGTCCACAGGAGGAAGGTGGGCCTTACTTATACAGCCCGCTTTCACATGTGAGCACAGTCCACCGGAAGTAGAAGCCCACGCTCAGCAGGTGACTCCCCATTCTCATAGTAACAACCTATACAGACCGCTTCCCAGAAAATGGGCACATCCACAGGAGGAAGGTGGTCTTCTACCTATACAGACCGCTTTCAAATATGGGCACAGTCCGCCGGAATAGAAGACCACGCTCATAGATCGACTACTGAGTGATCAACCTATACAAACCGCTTTCACATTGGGGCACAGTTCGCTGGAGGAAGGTGGCCCCCTACTTATACAGACCGTTTTAAAATTTTGGGCACAGTCCGCCGGAAGTAGGAGCCCACGCTCAGTATCGATATTGTTGAGTGTTCAACCTATACAACCCTTCCACTTTTGGGCACAGCTCGCCGGAGGAAGGTGGGCCTCTACTTATACAGACCGCTTTCAAATGCGGGCACAGTCCGCTGGAAGTAGAAGCCCACGCTCAACTGGGGAGGGAACTAGAGGGTAATCCTATACTATCAACCCCACTAGGGGGAAGGCAAGCCGGAGGAAGGGGGGGCAGATCTAGGGCGCTACGGCCAGATAAGAGCCCACGCTCTAGTCCCTGGAAAGTGAGAAATGAAGATAATGAATTTAATTTATCGCTCAAATATATACAGCCTTGCAACAATATTTGAATATTCATTTTCTAACCTTAAAGGTGAAGCTTCCATGAACTCTTTATAATTAATATTTATAAATGAATAATGCTTGGCAAGTTATGTTTGCTCAGTCTTGTTTGCTGAGTCATGTTTGAGCACTAATGTTTTAGCACTCATGTTTACACTTGTGTTTGGGACTCATGTTTTTGCACTCGTGTTTTTGCACTCATGTTTTAGCACTCGTGTTTTGGACGAATGAATTAGACAATGATAAATGAGATTGATTAAATAATAAGTGATTAAACTACAGACAATTTTCATCATTTAATCCTAATATTAGAATAATTTAATAGCTTCAATTTTACATCAGAATCAAAGTAAAATATATAATAAATATAGAATAATATGTTTTGCCTCTAAAATTTTAACCAATAAGATGTTTTTTATACGCCATATTTTCTTGTAATAATCTTGTAATTAATATTGTATCTTTCTTGCTATGAAATTTAATATTATTCAATTTAATTAAATTAAAATAAGTATTAAAAATGTTATATTAAATTGACGCATTTGAGGTTTTAATGTGACAATATCGTAAAGTTGAAAGCATTTTAAATTTTATTTTTTTAATTCAATAGTGATTTATAATTTTATTTTATTAAATTAGAGAGCAAAATATTAATATACATATTTTTGAAACAATTTCATCATAAAAAGGTAAAGGTGATATGCCCCCACTTAGATTTTCTATTTAGTATTCAATGAGAAATGATAATGTATTAAGCAAGAGCATAAGGAGAATTAAGACAAACTTTAAAATAAAAATCTCACAGAATTATGAGGCATTCATTCGACTGCGATTTTCCTATCACCATAAAAGTAGCCTGGAGTATGGACTCACCCTAACTTTTTATTCTATCACAATGACTGCAGCCTATCAATTTAGGCGTTATAATCTTTTATTAAGCTAAAATTTTTTAGAATTTAAGTTCTAGATGACCCAAATGATATATTTAAAATAAAAAAATATCCTTCTTAAATTTCCAGTTAC
Organism: Tetmemena sp. SeJ-2015; assembly: GCA_027382625.1. Classification (NCBI taxonomy): domain Eukaryota; phylum Ciliophora; class Spirotrichea; order Sporadotrichida; family Oxytrichidae; genus Tetmemena; species Tetmemena sp. SeJ-2015. Next base: position 1,794 of record JAJKFJ010020760.1, read on the forward strand.
TAACTAGAACAAGTAACAGCCAAAATGAGATAATTTCTGCCCTGCACATAAAATTATTTTATTCAGAATATTATAAATTTTTAAGGGTATTTAATCGCTTTATATAACATTATTTGAGTCTCTTGTGTTGAATTAGATTTCTTAGCAAATTATTTGAAAATAAATTCCATTTTAGTGCTATGAAATAATCTTTTTAATTAATTTTATAAATTCATTAATCAATTTTTTATAAATTATTTTTGAATCTATCTATTAAATATAACTAATCACTCTAAATAATGAAATAAATTAATTAGTTTTATAATTAAAACTTAACCTTCTATAAGCAAACTAATAAGCTTAACTGTTTTAATATTTTTGATATTAACAAATATTATACTCAAGTTCAATTTTATACTTTAAAGAATATTTAACTCTTTTTACTTCAAATAAATAAAAATCTGTTTCTAGCCTCTTTCTAAAATAAATATATTTTTCTTTGAAGATTAGATAAATTCTATTATAATTTTGCTTTAAATTTGTTTGATTGAAGCAATTTATTATTTGAGAATGGTGGAAGCAATGGAGGTTGCAATGCTGCCACATGCACTATGAATCCTGGGTGGACTTGCATGGGCAATAGAGACAGCGGCGAAGCTTCACAGTGCTATTAAGGTTGCTTTGACCTTGGCTTCGATTGTTGGGCATCCCATTATCCAGCAATTTTAGGAGTCTATTAAAACACCAATAATTATTATGAGTTATTTTAAATTAGTATTTTTAATAAAACCTTAAAATATAGAGACTGTAAAATAGCAAAAAAGGCAAGAAATAGCGAAAGATTAGAAAGAAAAGATATCCAAGGAATTTTTAATAATAATAATAATAATTAAGGGAATTAAAGGGCCCCCGGCATAAATAAGATAGGCCGTGACGTCAATGATATTGCTGTGACGCACTTATCTGACGCACACAAACCTACCAGCCGAATAGGGATATTAAACACACCCCCGCCACCTCACACTCTGAGCAGAAGCCCCCGGCTTCCATCCAAAAAAACCTAAAAGGAGAAAAAAAATCCGGTAGCTTCGGACCGAGAGCAAGTCGCTGCTCCATAGCGTCTGGCTTCGCTGTCCAGCTGCATGACTGACTGTTTGCCCATAGATCACATCCCTCCACGCCTAATAGGATTAGGAAGGTGAGTGGGAACCACTCACCTTTGATTATCTCTCCAGTGAGCAGCTCAACCACCTTCCCCAGGGCTTCGGCTGCCATTATCCCTTGCCTCTTTTAAGCACTCACTCACCAGCCAATGGATTACCAAACCAGAAAGCCTTTAGGGAAAGGGCGACCGGTGCCTAGTGCAGGCAGTGTGCGTCCTGAATTTTAACTTTCTAATTTTTTTAAAAGGAATTTTTAAATATATTTTTAATAATTTATATATAAAAATATTTAAAAATTACGAGTAAAAATGAAGATAATTATTGATAATTAATTAAGGAAAGATATTATAGTTGGAAATTTAATTAAAACCGGTGATTGATTAAAATAATAAATGGAGAGTTGCAACTTCGTGTCAGTTGAAATCACAGATTCACCCCCTGATCTGCAGCTTGTTCGATAGAGAATCAAAAATTAATATGAGTTTCTTCTTTAATCATCTTCGTAGCGCCTCTCAGCAGTGAGATATGACTCACGCATTCTTCGTCATCCTCATCGCCATCTTCATCTAAACTTGTGTCGAGTATAACTCTTTACTGAGTGCTCCCACAGAAAAATTGCAAGGATAAAAAGTTCTTAGAATTTGATGCTGAATCGAATGATGCAATAATTATTCTTATTGGAGACACTTCAACTGCCACTCATTTATTCCATTTTAATTTAATATCTAATTTAATTCTCTTTTTTATTAAAATCTCAGCTATAATAATTTAAGGGGATCAGAACAGCAGACTTAAAATAGAGGATTTATCTATTAATTCATAAAAGATAAGTAAAAGAAGAAGGTGGGAATGCTAAGTCAAGCTGAAAATAAACTAGTAGTATTTTTAATGATTAATATAGTTGAGAATTTAATGGAAATGAAATTAAAGTAGATAATAAATTAAAATGGAATAAATCAGTGACAGTTGGAGTGTGTCTGATTTAAATAATAATTATACAATTCGATTCATCATAAAATTTTAAGAGCTTTTTATCCTTGTAACTTTTGTGTGGAACGCTCAGTCCAGAGTTATAAGCGGTACAAGTTTTTCTGAAGTTGATATTTGGTCACTTGGAGTTCGCGCACATCATATCTCATTGTTGAGAGGTGCTATAATCTTGATCAAAGAAGAATATCATATTAATTTTCGATAAGCTCTCTAACAAGCTGCTGATTAGGGGTTCGACTGACACGAAGTTACAAATTTTAATATATTATTTTAACCATTCACCGATTTTAATTAAATTTGGGGGGGCCTTTCCTCGACAGTAAAAATTTATAATGAAAAAAAGTAAGAAAAAATATATTTATAGGATAATTTTCGCTCCTGAATCTGATTCTTCCAATTATAGAGGCCTATCCGAACATCTAAGACCTCAAATTTTAATCCTAATTCGGATATTTAGAGGTAAACTGCACCTAAATAAAACTTATATTTTAAGCTAATTTTCACTATTATAAAATAAACTTAAAGAGCTATTTTTGAAATAGTGCAAAATTTTTTTATTACATAGCATGTTTCAGCTATAAGCCCAAAGAAGTAGAGCTGAGAAATTGTAGCATTAGCCACTTTATCATGAATTAAATTGTGGTAAGATAAAAATTTTGCACTATTTCAAAAATAGCTCTTTAAGTTTATTTTATAATAGTGAAAATTAGCTTAAAATATAAGTTTTATTTAGGTGCAGTTTACCTCTAAATATCCGAATTAGGATTAAAATTTGAGGTCTTAGATGTTCGGATAGGCCTCTATAATTGGAAGAATCAGATTCAGGAGCGAAAATTATCCTATAAATATATTTTTTCTTACTTTTTTTCATTATAAATTTTTACTGTCGAGGAAAGGCCCCCCCCCTTAAATTTTCTACTATATTTAGATTTAATAATTAATTTTAGGGCAAAAGATCTAACAAGGAAAATTTTTTAACTCTTTGAACGATGAAGAACTAAAATCAAATTACCTATTCGAGGATTCTTGTGTGGTCCAATATTTTAAATGAATATTCAAAGATCAGAGATAACTAAATGGCTCACTCAATGTTACATTTTTGAAACAGTAGTTAGTAATTTGAATTTTAAATTAAAATAGACTTCATTAATATATTTAACATTTCAAAGCTTTAGACAAAGAAAGCTTTAGTATCGAAGAAAAAGAAGTGCAATTCATACACAAATAATGCAATATTCAAGTGGTAGAAATAATATATGTTATAAATTTTGATGGAAGAAAGACACTTATTTTAACTATAATTGTTAGCTTTAAATGTAGAATATGTTTATAGTAGATTGAACTTATAATTTTTTAATTATTAAAAATAGAAACGTGCTCTTACTTAAATTACAAATGTTAGTTTTTATAAGAAAATAATAATTTTTTTGGAATTTAATTGCAACGCTGATTGCACTTTCATAGATCCTGTTAATACTTTCTGCGTGATCAATAACTAAGTAAATGATCTTCATTGCTATACAGTGCCACCTACAACCACAGCTTCTGCTTCGACTACAACTATAGCTCCATCTTCTACAACCATTCAAAACTCCTGTAATTAAACAAGAGAATTAATGTTTAAGGACTAGTATTTAAGTTTCCACCTTTTATTTTGTGGGTATTCTGGAGAATACTTCTATAAAGTACTAAATATAATTTCAGGACACCTATAACTATTAGCAAAGGAGGAAGACATGCCATACAATATCCACTAGAGCAATCAGGAATCTCAGGGTTGTGTTTAAAAAGGACAATGTGTAAATTCAGCTCTGGTAAATTAATTGGTAGGTTATTGTTTTGGTTAAAACTAGAGTATAGCGGTTTAGATAAGTGCGATTACTTAAGCCCCATTAAACATTTGAGAAAATAAATTCTCCCTCCTCACATTTAAAAAATAAATAGAGTAAATTTAATTTGAGAAGTGAATAAGAAGAAATAACATTAATTAATTACTTCAATTCTCTGAATAGAACTTATAAGGGGATGATATTTTAACATAATTTTAATCATATAAATATAAATTAAGATGAATAAAGCCCTCTGCTATCTCATTCAAAATATGCACAAATATAAAACTCTTAAAATAATACTCTCTATTGAATAGCTCAATCAAGATAATGAAAATGTTGATATTATAAAAAAGATAAATCTAAAATTTTATCCCGAAAATCTATTTAATAAAAATTTAGAACTTAACTAGTTAAACAAAAGTTTTCTTAATATGTTTTTAATAAACTATAAAGATATTTAGAGAATATATTGCTCCAGTCACTACAACTATTGCTCCAGTGACTACAACTATTGCTCCAGTAACGACAACTATTGCACCAGCGACGACAACAACAAGTGCTCCTACTACTACAACTAGAACTACATCCACGACTTCCACAACTGCTGCCCCCACTCATAGGCCTATTACTTCACAGAAACAGAGATGGGAGCCATTTAAGAGTTAAAGTCATCCCACATTCACCGCTAGATAAAAAATTAAAGAGCCAACTAATGAAAAGCTTACTATCAAAAGAATAAATTGTGAATAAAATGATTCTGATAGCTTTAATTAAATATTTCATTTAAATTCAATTATAAATTAGAAAGTGGAAACTTCTGTACTCTCACCAAAGTTGGCTTGATCTTGATACTTAGATTTATTTTCGAGCACTTTGAATCTAATGAGCGAGACTCCTAAATATTTTATAGTTTGCTGTGTATATATTAGATATGTGTGTGGATTAAGGTGAACCCCAACCTCATTCTTTATATTGATGACCCAAAAGTAGTAATAGAGAATAATGAATAAAATGAAGAACTTACCTAAATTAATTTTGTAAAAGTCTAGGTAGGGTTTGACAAAAGGATATTTTAGTATCCATGCAACTTAAATATTATTCCTAACACTGTGAGTCCCTCACTCTGAACAGAGGCTTCAACAATTTTTCTATTCCCAGCAAAGTTTCTCAAGTTATTTTTGGGTGAATGTTATTAACCCAGCAAATGAAGGATATTCATAATTTTAAATGATGTAGGATTAATATACCTAGACAAATTTTAACCCTTGCTGTTAATTAAATAATTTTTAGAAGGGCTATGTAATGATCTAATTGTTGATGTAATATACTGAGAGCAGTTGAAATTTTCTCAATATGTTTTTAATTTATTCCCTAAGGAGTTTTAATACCACTTAAACCTATATTCTTATTTAAATTAATTTATTCTTGTATAATTTTGAAACCATTTAAGATCTATTTTAAACAATTAAGTTAATTATTTTATTTGTAATTATCTACTACCACTTAAATATAAGTCTTAGAGTTAAATTAATTATGTTAATTCTTTAATGATTAGTATTTAGTAATAAATGCGAAGAATTTGCATCTAAAATGGACACTACGGATTTGAGGGAAGAAACAGTTTCTGAATTTTCTAACATTAAATCAGAGAAAGTTTCTTGCTCTGGAATGACTCAATAAATACTCAAATATTAAAAATAATTGGGAATTTATCAAAACTATTTATTCATGTAATTAGAGTAATCAAGAAATCTTAAGGGAGTAAATTTAAGAATGTGGAATTTACTTAATCATCACTTGAGTGCTTGTGTCAGTTAAGCGTACAATCTGAAGACTTAGAGGACTCATCCTTATTGCAAATTATAGACTCAGTATAAGGAAATAATGTGGTCAATATTAACATTCCCTTATGATTTGTAATTATTTATTTCCAAAATTTTCACAATTATTTGATAAATTTAGAAAGAAGATAAAATATCAAAAGGTTACTGTCTTTTATATTCAGTGATTAGAAACTGCACTTATTAGTAAAGAGATAAAAGTAATAAACTCCTCTACTAACTTTCCTTACAAGGATATCAGTCTTTAAAATTAAAGTTTCTCTCTCTTATCCTTTTAATCATTCAAGAGTTTTAAGTTGATGCAGTTTGTAAATTATTCTGATCTCTAACTGTTTAGGTGCCATATTAAATAAAGAGGGATTCAGCTCACTAATGTAAAGTAAATGGCCATCAAATACCATAAACTTTAACCAAGTAGACGCGAACAAGATTAAAGGTATTATTTAATATTAAATATCATTAAAATTAATATTTCAGTACATCTAAATAAATAAATGATTTTCTTAATTTTATTATAACAAAATCATTATCCATTGCTGACAAGATTACTCTATATATAGAATACAATTTCAAATTTAATTTTTTTTAGCTTACTTTTTTCCACTAAGATTCACTAACTAATTATGAAAATTTGATTTTAATTCCCAGTTTAATAACTTTTAGACTGAAATTAAAAGATAATAATTGGAATATAAAATAAGTTTGTTTTTTTTCATTGAAAATAAAACTATTTCTAAATAGTTGAGAAGAAATATTTTGGTTTTAATGCAATTTAATCCTCTAAAATTTCAAATTCAACTTATAATTCACTTTTAATTACTAATAAGATTAATCTATATAATGCCAAGTGGAAATATAAAATTAAAAAAAATTATTAATTAAAAATATGAATGGCCTCTATAAAGACAGCAATAATATTTGTACATGGCAAAGAAAATTGAAAGTGACTTGTTCTTATGAAAATGGGTCAGTGTATGTAAGAGTGCAGACCAACTCAATGCCCGACCACTGCTTCTTCGAATCCTAAACCCAAGCTCCGATTGAAAATGAAGTAGACTTCAAAGTTAAGTTTGATGCATACATAAACTTTTTTATCATGAATAATATTGATTTAGAAAATTAAAATCAAGGACCCTTTCTACCACCAAAGTCAATTTTGTGATAATTATAGTAGATCCACTTAGTATAACTCAATGCCCTTGCCATTTGAATTTCTACGCCCTAAGAAACAATCTAGTTTAGTAGTCAAGAGGTTGTTTACTTAGAGGAGGAGTCTGGATATGGCCATGAATCCTTATGGAAAGCGGTTGCTTAATGGATTGATAAATAAAATAAGAGGTCTCATGGTGACGCTAATAACCTGCCTAATTGAGAAGGGATGAGATCTACTGACAATTATAAACTTTCAGCTAGAAGGCGTTCACCTAATGCTGCTAAGCGACTGTGGATACAGACATAACCTATCAAATTTTCCCTAAACTTAGTCCCTGATCTAGATACAGATATTTTTTAGAAGATACACAGAAGCTGAACCTAAACACTCAGAGGAGTCAGTAACTGGACTGTGACTCCATTAGTCTATTACGTCACTACTTAAGTCGTGACACCTCGAGGATTTATAAACTCTTAAAAGTGAGTAATTTATATCTATATTAAAATATTTATAAATATTACTCATAGTGGGCTAAATTTTTAATTACTCTAAAACAGAGAATTCTTAATTTTTATTATTTTTTGTAGCGATTTTAATTCAGAATAAAAAGATTAACTGATCTAAAATATAATCTCATTGGTTTTGTTTTTGATTATCTTCTATAGTTGTGAAAAATAATATTAGAAATTGCTTTCGTATTTGTAAAATTTTTTTTCTAAGACCTTGCTTTCTTTGATTAAATAAATATTAAGTCTAAATTTAATCTAATTAGACTCTGCAAATTATGAAGAATTAAATCCCAAACTAGTTATTCTTAAATTTAAATGGTAAATGGGAAATTATTTAAATAAAAAATTGTAATGCTTATGTATGAGTAGTCTACCTTAAATTAATAAATAGTGCCTTATTGTGAATGAAAGATACTTTTTAAAGGAATTATATTTAATTATAAGCTAATTTATTATAGGATGAATATAAATAGATGATTGATATACCTCAGAATCTAAAGGAAAATATTTCTTAAATACATGCTCTTCTTGTGCTATTATCTTTCTTCTTCTAATTTAAACCTCTTTATTAACGTTAATTTATAAAAGAATGGCTGCACCTGACGCTCTCCAACTCCATCAGCAAAAAAAAACGCAGTTTGCTCAAGCTAGCACGGGAGCTCGACCCAGCCAGTCTGACCTCCACGACTCCTCCCAGTCAAGCAGCACGCAGCCAGCCACCGGGGCCGACCTCAACTCAGTCGGCGGGGGAGCTGAAGCTCCGAACTCCCTCGACCATCTTTAGCTCTCACCCTCGGCAAGTCCGAGAGACCTCTCCCAAGGTCAGTGAGAGGGTCGAGCCGCCGACTAAGTTGAGGTCGGCCCCGGTGGCTGGCTGCGTGCTGCTTGACTGGGAGGAGTCGTGGAGGTCAGACTGGCTGGGTCGAGCTCCCGTGCTAGCTTGAGCAAACTGCGTTTTTTTTTGCTGATGGAGTTGGAGAGCGTCAGGTGCAGCCATTCTTTTATAAATTAACGTTAATAAAGAGGTTTAAATTAGAAGAAGAAAGATAATAGCACAAGAAGAGCATGTATTTAAGAATTATTTTCCTTTAGATTCTGAGGTATATTAGGTCTTTTCAAATAAATTGTTGTTTAAAACTGTAGACAGCTGAATATATTTAGGTCATTTTAATTAATATTTTTAGAAATAAATTTAAGAAAATGAAAGGCAGGACTGAAGCAAGCATAAGGACCACTGACATTGTGTGGCCAGAATAGAATTTCCAACATCCATTGTAAGTAAACCTTTTTTCTCTGATAATTTTTGTGTGGACTATAAATAAGTTTAGCGCATAATTAAACATCATCCTTATGCAAATATAGGCTTCTTAAATCTCATTGATCCAATCTGAGCTAGAGATGAAACTACGTCTATTCAAAGAAGATTTGCAAGAGAATTTTCTAAAACAAAACAAGCAAGAAATGCAAGTCTTGATAAAGGTAACATACTAGCTAATTTGAATAATTTTACAAGTATAGATTTTCAAGTTATTGCTATTCAAACTAAAATAAGGATAAGCTTAAAGAATTTCAAGGAAGAACCAGAATAAAAGTGCGAATTTTAAAATGGGAATGGAAATTATTTAAAGCAAATCCTTATCCAGTACGTTTTAAAAAGATTTTCTTGTATTTCTAGAAAATAAATCACCGATCACTAATTCATATTCATCCTATAATATTTTAACAAGCTATATTATATAAAATTCGGGATTTGTGTGCCATAATTCCAACTATGTTTTGAAGGATTCCAGATTTCTCTTGCAGATAAATTGCTTGTGTATTTTTAGATATATTAATTGAACTTCCTGCAGACCAATAATTGGTGCACAGGGACTTAGTTTATTTAGGGTGCTGATAGAATCAGACTTTATAAATCTGATATACCTGACATCGAACTTCACCAATTTATTTTTTCTTTAAAGTTCACAATAAACTTGAAGTAAATTAAAAAAATCTAATTAAAAAACACCAAAATATATACTTAAACATTACTATATAGTTAAATCACCAGTTTATATACTTTAATCAATTCTTACGTCGAATTAAAAACTAAATTATTCTAAAATTATTTTAAATTAGTATGATTATAAAGGAAAATATTTGATTTAGTCGAATCAATTCAATAATACACTAAAGCTTTGATTTGATTATTTTTATTTTTTTTAAGTTCCTCATATTGTGAATACAATTAAATTGAGCTTGAAATTTTAAAAAGTTTATAACATTTTTAAATTATTAAGTCATCTTTGAAAAATAGGTTATAAGAGATATCTTATGAGTGCTCTTTCTCATTTTAAATTTTGCATAAAACCCTAATGCAAAGGATTTTGAAATTATTTTTTACATTACTGATAAAGATAAAATAATTTATAATAAAATGAAATTACATTCTCAATATTATTTTCAATCTTTTTATTCGTTAAAAAATAAAGGTAATTGAAAATATAATAAAAATTATAATTTTAAAACAAAATCTTATTATTTTGATGAACAAATATTAAGATTTGATAAATGATTTTTATTAAATTACTTTAATTTTAATTCTGAAAAATTGCTAAAAAAAGAAATATGTAATTGAATTACTGGGTGTATTCTTTAGTAATTTAACTTTTGTATTAACAGTTTTATAAATTTAAATTAGATGATTAGGCAGCCTTTAGGAATTCTTCAAGACCTCAAGAAAGGATACTTGAGCATTATTATGATTTTTAAAAAAGTATTAAATTAAATTGAAATCTCTTTAGATTTTATCATACTTTTAAATATCATTAAAGATAATCTAAATTCTTAATTTTTTCATTACTGATTATAAAGATTAATAATTTTGTAAAAATGACTTTCCTTTTATAAACTATTAAAGCAAATAAATTACAACAAGGAATTTAAAATATCAAATTTGGAATGCGAATATTATTTAATTAGTAATTTTTTTTGGTTATATTGGACACATCACATTGAATACATTGAACTTTGTGAAATCTGCCTGTGTCACTTCCAGTAAATAACTCCTTTGTTCCAACTTTCTTTAGATACTCATGAAATTATAATGAATTGATATTTTAAATTTATTTCTTTATAGTTACTGAATTGATGATTTATTTATCTATATTTAAAATACTAAATAAACTCAATACACTTAAAAAAATAATTTTATAAGTATGAAAAAAATAACCTCTCAAAATAATTAAACTATTCTTTATTGGTGATTGATGAATAATATATTTGAGAGCGGTGAGGAGTGCGACACTGATGACACAGGATGTGTGGATTGTCTAGTTCAACGTGGTTTTACTTGCACTGCTATCACTCAAACCTTATAAATTGCAATAAACAAAGATAAAAAATTATTTATAAGAACGATCTATTTTAAATTATAAACCCTCTTATGATAAATTTTATAGCTTTATATATTTAAACTACACTTTTTGAGTAAAATCTTAATTAAGTTCCGTAAAATATTTTCTTATAAAGAGTAAAAAACTCTAATGATCATAAAATTTATATAAAAACTTAAAGTGAGGACATTCTACTTTTTAAAAAAACAGATGTGATAGAAAAATCTCTATATGTATGATAGCTCTTAATAATGTTTAAATATGATACTTTATTGTTCTATAAAATAAAAAATTAAATTAAATTCCAAAGACTTCTTCTTCTTCATCATTACTTTATTCATATTATTTAATTTATAATAAACGTGATAAAAACATTTTTAAATTAAAAGTGAAATTGTAAGAAAAAAATTAGTTGAAATATTTTTTTACATAAAAAGGGTTGATTGGATAAAAGTCTTCATGTGTTAGTGGATGCGCAAAGGTTGGCTCCAGTAAGATTTATTGAAATTTATCATTATTTTAGCTTGCAAATAGAGCACCATACACAATGCTGACAGCTACTGCAATCAAAATATTTTACAAACAAATAATTGTAAAAACATATTGCCAAATGAATGGGAAATATTTTTTCCTCAATAATATAAAGATTATTAAAAATTTAATATCAATTTAAAATAGATTAAAAAAAGAAATATTAAAAGTTACTTTCACACTTAATTACTTATTAGCTCATAAATCATAATATATTCCAGTCTCAAAATATTCATTGAGAGAAGCGGGTCTTTAGAAGATTAAGTATAATTATTAACTTTTTTTTGCTCATTAAACATATTGTCATTTGAAGAGTTCATTATTTTTTCTTAATAAAAATGGTTTTAATCTTTATTAAAGCTGCTCTTTATAATTTCTTGAGTTGAATCGAATTTCTTTGAGTAAAAAAGAATAATAAAGTTCCAACCTCTTTATAGAGATCAGGCTTATTTAAACAACTCAAGCATTATTAAATAGGACTTCCAGAGGAAGATTACAGATTAGAAATTAGAGTCATTTATATTATAGACTATTTAATACCCCCACCCGTCCCCATCATAAATATGGGGGATCATACGGTCTCCCTCCAGGCTCTCGGGGACAACTGTCTATAGTCGCAAGAGGACGCGGGAGTTGCCACTCACTGAACTGGGCAATGGCCAGGAATCCCTACAGTTCAAATCCCCTCCCTTACTGAGGGCGTGAGCTGCCGGTCCTCGGGGGCCTCGGGCGCCATGCCTGCTAGTTAATTCTGGTCTAAAAAATAGTTTATTCTGACTCCGATGTCAAATTCAGGGGTGCCTCAAAACTGTAGTCATAGGAAGGCTGCATTCAGTGTCTATTCATTCTCAACTAGCTTTGATCTATCTTGGAATGCTCTAGTATCACTGTGGTTGATGCATCGTCTGCTGTTACCACTCTTTTTATTCCCTCTTTGTTTCTTTTTTCTTCTGAGAGTCCGATTTAGTTCCATCTTCAACTCAATCATTCTCTGGAAGATCTATTTAATAATTATAGTTATAATTAAAATGAAAATGGGAATTAAGGTAAATAATAAATGAAGAGTTGTAAATTTTTAGATCTTTAATTATAAAGTAGGTATCTTAAAATAGGGCTTGTCCGATAGCTTATTTATTGTTTATATGAGCTTGTTCTCCTGCCATTATGATTTGATTTGCCTATGAAAAGATTCTGATATCTAAATCTCTGAATCAAGAAATTAGACAAGTTCAAAACTTATGACCGAGGAAACTAACTCCACAAGCCTCTTACGAAATAATTGAAAGAATTAAAGTTCATTAGAATTTAATGATAAATAGAATGGTTATAAATTTATCTCAAATGCTCACACTTCTATTGGAAAGTTATTTAATGTTATCTATCATATTTATTATTTTCTTAATTTGCTTTTATTGAGTTGTTCTTAGATATATTATATTTTAATCTTAACTAAAAATAAATCTTAAATTGTATAGAAGAATAATTTTTTGCTGAATTCTGACTGCTCTTTTAAGGATACATAGTATGGATGTGTTTATCCTGGGTCTTTTCTCTAATGCTGGTACGTTTCTTTTTATCTAAATTCTAATTAAATTATATAATTACAATAAGTTTAAAGGTTTAAAAGAATTTGAATCTGCTGAATAAAATATTAAATATTTCTCCTCCAGTAGCGAGTACATCTTCAACTAGTACGACTACCACAACCACTACAACAACCACCACAACTACTCCTATTACTAGCTTTATTTATATAATGAACTCAAATTATAATTAATTATTTATATAGAACATAAAACAGTAATATAATATTTGATCTAGAAAAATTTTTTGTAACTTTATAAAATGAGAATCCTCACTCCAGATATATAATGGGCCTAATTACTGTTTGTGTTTTATATTCTTAGGATGAAAGCTAAATATTGCTTATTTAAGTGAATTTTAGTAAAAATTTGAATTACTTTATGCCAAAACTAAGATATGGCTTAAATTTGGGCTGGATAAGAAAATTAAGTGAAGCAAGCACGTTAAATAAAAGTTCCCAATAAAGGTAAAATTATTAACATGAAATCATATTGCAAAAAATAAATTGTAGCTCTACAACTACTATACCATCTACTACTATCCCATCTACAACTACCACCACACCTTCTCCTGTCACCACTAGCCCGACTACCACAACAACTTCAACCACTACTTCATCCACAACAAGGACAACTCGCACCACCACTAGCAGTACTTCTACTACAACTACTGAGCCTCCAAGACTCAAGGCTCCAACTACCACTAGATGGAGTAGCCCAATCGACACTCCAACTCCTACTTTTTAGGCAAGATAGCCAAAGTAGGAGACTATTCTAGATAAGCTCACGAAGTGTAAGGAATTTGCTGCACTCATGGGAGTCACTGATACCAGTGAAAAGTCTGATCTCGCTTTCAATCGTATGAAGTCTTAGCTTGTCTAATGTACTGGAATGAATCTCTGTAGTGGCCTCTACTAAAAGCAAGGAGGCGGTTGCCAATGGAATAGGAAATTTAGAGTGACTTGTTCCCAAGAAAGCGACTCAGTTTTTATCAGAGTGTAAACAAACTCTATGCCTGATCATTGCTTTTACGAGCTAAGTGGTCGCTTGACCTTTGAAAATTAGATCGACTTCAAGGTCTAGTTTATATATTGATCGCCAATTATAGAAGGATACATTTATTCATATAGCTAACTTCGTAATATATATTTAAACAAAGTTTGACTTGAGTTCTCAAGACCTAGTTAAAACATAATTGACTTCATCGAAGGCGAATAATTTACTTTGTAGCGACAGTTGGTCTTCTTTTAGTGAAACAGTCAAATCCTCAAATGGGCAAGCTCTTAAGTTGCAATAGTTTTCTGGAATCCAATAGAACCTTGTTGGAGTGATGGCTAATGGAGTTCCTCTGTTCTCTGGCTTTTCCTCTGGGACTCAATACGATGCCTTGATTTCCTCCTAGTAAGGTTAATCGGCTGCGACTCCTTTGGATATATGTCTTGGAAGTGTCACTCAATACGGCCAATACAAGTATCATAGTTTCTCTCCTTGTGCTTGGCCTTCAAACTATAAAACATCTCTCACTTCTTCCTACTTGTGCAACTCTGACAGCTCCTGTCAATCCAACGCCCTCTCTTTTGCAAGAGCCAAAATTAGTGACTAGAGTCAAAAGAGTCTCAAAGTAATTGGAATTGCAAAAGACGGTCATCAGATACTAGGTCCCTATAAGAGTGATGGCACTTTGTGGTAGCCATGTGATGTGGATATTTGTAACGGGGTAACTATTAACGGCAGCTACTACTACGCTCTCACCAGTTTCTACCCTTATACTGTGGGCTGCTGGGGCCCAGCTTCTGCTTCAGGCTAACTTTCCCTCACATGCACAAATAACTAAAGAGTCTGCAACTCAAGAATTCTACAAGAGAATGTCACTATTTTAAATTATCGTATAATTGATTTTTTAGCAATTTAAATTATCAAGATAAAAAAGTTCAATCAATCTAAAAATGACTTAATTGAAATAGATTAGTTTTGAAATTTAATAACAAAATTTATATTCAAATGAATAGACTAGAATTTTTAGGATAAGATGCCTTGATTTTCTATTTTATGATTAAGTTGAGAAATTTTTGAATGAGGATCCCTTAACCAGTAATGGGGTAGAATTATTTTCAAGTGGTCTTTTTGTGAGAATATTTTCTTTCCTCTTGATGGTTTATCAATGTTGGGGCTGAGCATTTCAATTACTTAGAATCATTCAATTCTTCCCCTTAAACCTGAATAGTAGTAAATTTGATGAAAAGTTATTCTCATGAGTTTCAATTTTAATTTAACCCTTTTTGGAATTATCAAATTTGCTAAGTAAATCCTATTTTGGGCTCAAATTGAAATTTGTTGAAGAATCTATATATAAATTTTCTTTGAAAATAATGAAATCAAATTTTTATAAATGCTAAAGTGAAAAATATGCTCTCTAACTTAAAAAGGCAACATTTTTATCATAATATTCGTTAAGTGAATCATAAAAATAGCAGGCGGATAATGGCTTTTGATTCTTTCTTACTAAAATATTTTTATTCATCTGCTATTTTTATTTTAATAAAAAATAATTCTTATTTGCATAAAATTATTCTTCAGAAAGTATGGATTCTTTGAGAATTGAGATAGATGAATAAGTTAATTATAGATTGAAATTAAAGAGCGTGTCACTAATTAAATAAGTTGGCTGTAAATTAAGAGCTGAAAATTATAATAACAATATAATATTCACGAGTATGAGTTTATTATCAAGCTTTTTAATTGTCAATTTTTATGCGTTGAAAAATTAATAAGAGGCACCATCTAAAAATATTATATTCTGAAAACCTCAGTCATTTTTTATTTTGAGCTGGAGTTTTGCAAAATCACATCCGAAGAAATGCTTTTTAATAATTTCCTCCCGATTCTTCTTTTAATACTTCTTTGAAGGGAATAGCTTAGCCAAGATGATTGTCCTATTTCTAGGATTTATAAATTATCTATTTTTTTGGTTTCTGGCTTCAATCTCATTACAACAAATATTAGATGAGATAAAATAATGATTAGGATTAAATTAATTTTAGAATAAAAACATATTATAAACAATTTAATAAATAAATAATTTTAAACTTGTAATCTCTTGGGAAAATATTTGCAGAAGGTGAATATTTATATTATGTTAGGGCACCAGTGTTTGATAATTAAGAGCTTAATAAAATATTTTGAAAGAATTAAAGAGAATATAAAAAATATTTTTTATTTCGAAAGAAATATTCTCAATTTAAGTGAATTTTTTTTTTTCTTGAGTGCTAAAAAATGGTCATACGGAAACTACTCTAAACTTTTATAATAGATATTTTCTCTTTGTAAATTTCACATTGAAAATGATGCTCCCAATCTTTAAAAAATAAAATTATTTTTAGATCTTAATTTTGATTTGAAAACGCGAATACTTAGGCTTGATAATTTTTGCATTATAATTTAAAATTTTATTAAATAAATTAAAGGCTTAAATAACAAATGATGGTTTGCAGCTCTTGAGAAGGTGAAATAAGAAATCAAACTATCCATATTTTCAACATTTAAAATAGTAAATCAGCTTGTGTTTTCTTTTTATATTCCGTCATCATTTTTAAAAACTATCTATGATGAACATGCTCTCCTCACTCTCTAATAAATTTTTACGGAGTTTTTGTCCTTTAAAATCTGAACCGAACACTTCTCTTTGAAATTACTACAAAGCCTTTCTTTCAAATTAAATGTTCGATAGAATTAATAATAATTATTCAAAGACAAATTACCCAATCTGCATCTTTCTCAAGTTTATTTTGCTATTTAATTACTTCAATTATCCACAAAACTGCCTGCTATATTAATATTGTGAAATCATATTCACTTTTTAAATTAATATTTGTTCATTGGAGTATTTTATTTTAGAGATTCTTTATATTAAATGTCAAATTATAAAAGAAACCAAAACTATAAATTGATACTTTAATAAAAAATTTTAATTAGAGTATTTAGGTTAATAGAAACCGACCCCATAAGAACCGCGTCTCCCCCTCCTTTCGAAAAGAAAAATACATTAAAAGGAATAATTTCTAGGAAAAATAATCTAGTAAACTGAAGTAAATACCCATGAAGTGTCTATATATCTTAATAACAGGTTTTTTCATAGAAATAATGTTCTTTTATTTTTGTGAAAATAAAGGGAGTCACGGTTTCAGGAGTCATCTGTTCCAAAAAAAGTCATTGTTTATGAGGTGACTCAACTCCCCTATGTATTTAATAATTTTTTACTTCAAAGAATATTTTTACTATATCACATTTTAAATATCTAATGCTCGTCCAGTAGACTGATTTACTAAAGAAAGCTTACGCTTAAGCACTAAAGGTTGCAGGCTTCATCAGCTTATAGCTTCTTAAATAAAATATAAATTATATGTAGTAGCAGTTTTTGTTTATTTGACAATTTGAAATTTTTTAAATTTAATATAGATAAAGACACATATAATTTAATGGGACCACAAATATGTAAATTATTTTAATGCAAAAGGTCTCAAAATTAATATTCTGAGCTACTTTAATTTATGACTAAAGCATTCATTCCTAATATCTTTAATCTCTTATATTTTATAAATATAACTTAAATAAATTTAAATTGAGATATAGTTGCTTCTAAGTGTTGTGAAAGGAGAATGCCACGGATATGTTTCAGGTAAGAAACTAGACTTCTTCTAATTATTTGAATAGACAACATTTGGCAAGAGGGAGAAGAATGCGACACTGACACAGGAGGATGCGATTAGACAACTTGCTATGCACAATCTTATAGAACTTGCTTCAATTAAGTTGGCAAAAAGTCGGTTTGTGCTAATGGCTGCGCAATGAATGGATTCAGTAAGAAACAAATAAATAAATACAAGACATTGTAAAACAGAGAAGGTATCAGAACCTTTGAAAAGTTAGAGAGTAATAATCAAGCAACCTATGAAACCTAACACTCAGTTATCTGAGATAGAGGAAGCATGTATAAAATTCAGAGAATATGAGAGAGACGTCAAAGTCACCTTCCTAGAAGACTTTAGATTGCCTGTTTAGGGTTAAAATTTAGCATGATTATAAGTATTAATAAAGAAATATATTAAAATCTATGGTTGAGTAAAAAAAAACAGAGGACTCAGTTTTTGTTATTAAAATTTTTCCATCACACCGATAAGTAGTTATTGGAAGCCTATCAAAAATTAATATGGTCTCCTTTGTATCACGCAACTCTTATTAAAATGGTTTTGCATGAAAATTATTCTTCTATTTCTATATTTTTAATTTGAGATGTTGAAAGCTACGAAGTTTGGATTTCACACAACGTATGCACAAGGATAAAATTTTATATTAAATTTAATTATGAAAAGAATGTTATTTTATATATTTAAATTTTAGATAAATAAAAATCGAATTTTTAAAAAAATATATTATAGTTGCGTTAATTCAATATGATTTATCTGTGTAATCTTATTTTATAGTTTTTTGATCCACTTTAGGCATTTTTTATCAGTTCGTTCAAACTGCTTGTTGTAATTAGGATACTTTGTTTTTAAATGAAAAAAAAACTAAATTTTCAATTTGATTAGTTTGATATTTCAATAAATTTCTAGTCTCTTTTAAAATAGCGGACTCAAAACTTATCATACATGAGAGTACAGTCTAAATATTTATAAAAGACATTTATAACTTTGATTTTAGAGCTATAAAAATTGAATTCTTTTTTAAAACTTAACTTGGTTTATTGAAATAATAATTCTTTAAATTTAAAGTTATTTTATTTACGTAAGATAGTTTGTGAATGCTTAAATATTTTAGGTTGTGTGTACTGGAATTACAAAGCCTCGGCCACCAACTATTGCTATGACAACTGCTCCTTCTACTTAGTTACTAGGGCTTGCCATATCAATACCGTCTCAAAAGTAATGTCCTGCACTCATCCTCCCAAGACTCAGGGACCCACCACTACTACCACAACCACCACCACAGCAGCTCCCACCACTACTCCAGCCGCTTAATGCCTAAATAGAATGTCAAAAATTAAATATCTATACTCTGTAAAATAGATAATTGTGGGTTATTAATATCATTATAGGCCCTTTAAATTAAAAAAATACTAGGATTATGTTACTTTAATTATTGAATTTATTTGAATTAGTAAGCCATTTCAAATTGGAAGCGTGGATTTTAGAGTGATATTAGAAAGATTTGAAATTCTAAAAAAAGCATATTGTATATTCAAGAGATATCCTCATCTTTTGGTAAAATAGTATGTCGAACAAAAACATCGGACTTAAATGCTACTTATTCTTTTAAATCACATAAAAAATATACTTTATAATTTAGAGTTATTCAATTTAGTTTTAATAAAGGTTTTAGTATGAGTATATTATTTTTATTCTTAAATTTTATCTGTTTTAAATTAAGGTTTTTTTATTAAAGAAAAATCTTTCAAATATTATTACAAGGATTGCCGAAAGATAAGAAAAAACAAACTATTTGAAACGATGCCTGATAACGACAGGGACTTCTTTATTGGAACGAGTATCGCAAAATGAAGAGAGCCCAGTGCTTCAATTTGTTACAAGAGCGAAAGCCAATCGAGGAGAGACCCTTTGTGGAAATTTTTTTTCTCGATATCCCAGATCAATTTAGCCATTTCTCTCGAAAGGTGGTTTATATGTTTTAGCCTGCCAGATCAAAAGAATCTCGGAGGTCTAATAAAGCTTAATGATTAAGTATAAAAGATTTAATTATTTGAGATATCATTCACATGAATTTTTAAATACTACTTCATTTATAAAAGAAAAGTTTGCGAGCTGAAAATCTTGGACGAAAGCAGACCTTCTGAACAGCAATTTTAATAAATACTATTGTTTGTAAATAAGTTTTAAATGTATCACTTTCTTAAGATTTGTTTAATTATTTTGAATTAATAGAAGTTTGAGGTTTTAACTTCAACTACCGAAGCTTCTTCGACGACAATTGATCCAGCAGCCACAACTCCTGATCCATTTGCAACTACCCCATCTGTCACAACCACCACTGACCCAGCATCCACCACGCCTGCTCCCACTTCCACTACGATGGAGCCCTCAACCACAACTGTAGCCTCAGTAACTACAACTGCTGCACCATCAACCACCACTGAGGCTCCTACTACCACAACTGAGGCACCAACAACCACTACTTCTGCACCATCAACCACCACTGAGGCACCCACAACTACGACATCAGCACCAACAACAACCACTGTCGCGCCCACAACTACAGAGACACCTACAACCACAACTGCCGCGCCTACAACTACAGAGACACCTACAACTACAACCCTTGCGCCCACAACAACAACTGTAGCGCCTACAACGACAACTGAGGCACCTACAACTACGACATCTGCACCAACAACCACAACT
Source organism: Tetmemena sp. SeJ-2015 (assembly GCA_027382625.1). NCBI lineage: Eukaryota > Ciliophora > Spirotrichea > Sporadotrichida > Oxytrichidae > Tetmemena > Tetmemena sp. SeJ-2015. The sequence continues at coordinate 22,164 of JAJKFJ010020760.1, forward strand.
TTAGCACCCACAACCACCACTGCTTTACCAACCACTACAACAACAGCTCCCACCACCACAACGGTAGCTCCTACGACAACCACGAGAGCACCTACCACTACCACAGCAGCACCAACCACTACCACTGCAACAACAACGAGGACTACTACTACTACGACGACCACAACCAAAACCACCACAAAAACAACCACATCAACCACAACCAAACCACCAACAACAACTCATTAAAAAAATGAATAAAAACTTATCAAACTTTGAAGTGAAAATTATTTTAAATTTTCTTTCTAAAACTTCTTTGTGGAATAATGAGTTAATAGATTACATAAGATCAGTTGTATGATAAAAACATCTGCAATTAATTGATAAAATTATTTTTTTAATTCAAGGGAAAATTCAAATATTAATAAAACTTTAAGATATGCTTATAAATTAACTTAAAATTTAAATTTGAAAGATTTTTCTCTATAATTAAATATTTTAAAATACTCCTGCGCCTACCACAACTAAATCCCCGACCACTACTGCCAATCCCAGAGTTCCCACAACTACAGCCGTCCCTGATAAGCTGAATACTCATAAAAATTATTTCAAATCATTCTGTATTACAAATGATTATTGTAACACTTTAGAAAGATAACTTTCATAAATTATTAATTTATAAATAACTTTATTCTCTAAAAGTGAATTAATTTAGAGAATAAATGCAAGGAATTCGCTGCATTGATGAACTAAACTGATCCTAGAGCGTAGTCGGTTAATGAATTCCGCCTCATGTAAGCAGCATCAGTTACTTGCAGAGGCATGACTTCTTGCAATATACCCTCTTAAATTGGATATTTAAAAAAGTTTAATTCTATAATTGGCTTATTCAATAAAAAACTGTTGTCTCATGATAGAATATGAGCCACCTCATATCTTATTTTAATATATGCAAAAATATGATATACTAATTTCAATTAAGCGAGAACTTAATTAATTCTAAATTATTAGTTTGAGCAAAGTAAATTCTATAAAATTATTGACTCTAAGTATTATTTCTTCTATTAAATTTATATTTTTTCAACATTAAAAATTTAATTTTAAAATTATTTGATTGAATGGGCTCCTAACTAATGCTTCCGGAGGGTGCAGCTGGAGTAGAAAATTCAAAGTTACTTGCACAAATGAAAGCAACAAGACCTATGTCAGAATCATTTATAATTACAAGTAAAAATATCAAAGCTATTTAAATAAATAAAATTCAAATATTTTTTGTCTCATTATATAAAATTATATATTAATTTCTATTAAAATAAAAAGTTTAAGATAATAGGGCTAGCTATTTTTATTACTTCCTTAAAAGTTATATAAATGAATCCAGACTAACTCATTGCCTGACCATTGCTTCTAACAGGCTCAAGGAACTATCATTGTTTAAAATGAGGTCGATTTTAAAGTCTTATTCGATGTGGAATTTATTTAAAACTTAAATTATAAAAAATACATAATTATAATTTATTATTAATTAAGCTAATTCATCATTTCTTTAATTTATTTTCTTATATATTTTAATAGATGTGGACTTGGCGAGCTTAAAATCATAATAATTTTCAGCTGCTCAAATCAGCAAAGATTTGTGCACTAATACATGGTCAGCACTTTCAGCCTAGGCCAAATCTCCAAACAAAGCCGCAATCGGCCTCACCTAGAAATCTGGAATGTAGGATAATCTGGTGGGAGTTATGGCCAACGGCGCAGTTTTATTTTCTGGCTATTCCCCCTGCAACTCTCTACGATGCCATACTCTCTTCATCAAATAAAATGACTGGCGCCAATCTGCTAGATCAATGTCTGGGAAGCATCTCCTCCCAAGGCATTTTCAAATATCACAGTTTCTCACCATGTGCTTTGTCCTCTACCTTCAAGAGCCCCTTTGACAACCGCATCCTTTGTGCAACTCTAACGCAGCTTGTAAAGCTAATGCCTTCACCTATGCAACCCTTCAAAGATTGACGATAAGAGTTAAAAGACTCTTAAAGTGGTGGGAATCGCTAAAGATGGACATAGAATCCTAGGACCATATAAGGCCGATGGAACTCTATGGCAACCTTGCGATGTCGATATTTGTAACGGAGTAACAATAAATGGAAGCTATTACTACGCACTCACTAGCTTCTATCCATACACAGTCGGATGTTGGGGTCCTGCCACGACTACAGGCTCATTTGAATTTCTTTTAAAAATTTAATTGCGAACTAATATATTCATTATCACTAGCGTGCACTAAAAACCCAAGGACCTGCAGCAGCAGATCCCTTGAGGAATCGTCAGAACCCAGCTGGCTTTAAACTTCTAATAGCATGCAAACCATTTAACAGTCCTTAATATTAGGTTTGCTGTCAGCCTTCTATATTATTAAGAAATTTATCTGATCGTCATTCAGCTAAATCTCAAGATTTTAATTGATCTAAGTATTTGATAATTGAAAGAAGAAATATATTTGTATATTATTTTAGTATATAATAAATTCTGAAAAATAAACGCCAATTCAACTATTTGCAGTTATAATATTTATAAAATAATGATTGAATTAAACAACTTACCAGAAGCTTAATTATTGATAAAGTAGAGGCAATCTACTTGATAATCTATATTTAATCTTTATTAAATAACAATTCAATTATATATAAGGTAATAATTTATAATTAGCTTATTTATTGCATCTTTATTCAAAGAATATAAGTTATAGTTATCTCATGATGATAAGCTTTTTATATTATTTAATTCAAAATAATTTTTTCTTAAAAATAGATAAAATATTTATAGGCAGGAATTATTTTAATTTTAATATTTTGGTTAGGAGCAGAAATATTTGTGCAATATAATTGCCTGCTATTATATATAAGGATTTGTTTCTTTTTTTGCTATCCTTTTCTATTCCTTAATACACTATATTTTTATAAAAATTTGGCAAAAAGACTATTAAAAATTAATACATAAATTAATTATAAATATATTCCAATATAGCAAATTAATTTATCAAAATATAAATCTAACTTCCCTTTAGCAAATTTATAATTGAGCTTTGAGAAAAGAATACGCACAAGAATTTAGTTAGGCAAATAGAAATAAGCATTTATATAATATATAATATTTGGAATATAAATTTCTTAAAATTAGTTTGTAAAATTTAGATTATATGTATTTGAACGGTTTAAAATCTGATTCTATATAATATTTACCTAATTTTAAAGCTAATTTGAAACATAAATTGTATTTATTCTTAAAATTTTAAGAGAGAAAACTCCTTACTGAGAATAAATTTCTTAATTTTTAATGCAAACACAAATTAAAGTATAAATAGAAATTACTAATTTAAAGTTAATTAACATTTAGAACAGCAGTCATTAATTATATAATATAGGTGTAGATAGATTATTTAAAAATTATCTTATTAAATAACTTAGCTGTGAATTCTTAAAAGGTGCCTTTTCTCACACTTTTTAAAACCAGACTTTTTCAATTGGACCTTTGAACACTACCTAATTTTTTATATAATTATTTTTGTCTTTTTTTGCTGTTTTTCATTCTTCATTGTAAAATTTTAAAATGCTTAGCATACTTTTGCTGCTTCTCTCCTTTCTTGCATTGCCTTAAGATAAGTAGTGGGAAATAAATCTCATACCCCACTATGATCATTTAAATTTAAGCAATAAATTATTTATTTTTAAATGAATGTGATCAAAATTAAGTTTATAATAAATTCATACCAAATTTAAAATATATTGTCGAAATTAAATAATTTAGAAATCTTTGATCCGAGAAATTCTAATTTCCATTATTTTGGCTAAGTAAAGTTAGCTAGAATATTCTTTCCAGGTTACTCAAATCTTAATTGCAAATTGTTTTAATACTTCCTTCCCTCTTTTAATTTGAATTGAATAAAGTGGTATCTGAGTCAGTTTTATTAATATTTTAATGGACTTTCATTTCATAAAATTATTAAAATATTTAGATTTTGATAGAAATTAAAAATATGAGGTTGAAGATAATAATACTAATTTAAAGAAATAAATTTATCCTTAAATTAAAGATGAGTTTATATGAAAAATCTCAATTAAATATTTTAGATCAGCATGAATAAAGTTAAATAGAATTTATAATTGTCTATTATCATACTTAGAGTTACAATAAATACTTTGAATATATGTTTTAAATAATTGAGAAAAAATGGAGGGATCTGCAATCTTTTTTATACTTCGCATTTAAAAAATATTTATCATAATTTCTATAATTCAGCTATATTATCTATTCGTTAAATTGGATGTTTACGCCGTAGAGTGATTCCTTACAAAGAGCTTGTATGAAGGCTGTCAATTTTGCAGCTTTGCTAGGGCTAAAGTTTCTTTTTTTTAATTAAAATATAAAGAATCTTTAATTTTTTACCCTAATGAAAAAAGCTTAATTTACGATTTTTAATGCCATTTAATTCATAAAAAAATATATAAAGGTTTGATTTATTAATATAGGATATTTTGTAATGGAAAATAGAAGATATTTGAAAGTCAAATAAATCGTAATTAAAGAGGTAGCAGTGTAGATTTCAGTCATTTCTATAGAAAATGTGTTCTCATGCAAAGCTTTTAGTTTAAATTAAAAATTAAATAAAAGAGGAATAAGCATTTAAGAATCTTAAATATCGACCAGCTTAAAATTCAAATCTTTAAGGGCTTTAAATAAGATAGATTTGTAAGGAAAAAATATTGAACAAATAATAATTCATTTCCAAAAAATGTAAAAAATTTAAATCATTTACAAATGATTGATCTAATAATATCCTTATTCAATTTAATTATTATTTTGATCATTTTATATTATTTATTATAACATAAGGAGTTTTTTTAAAATAAAAAATTCTTGGATTTGTGAACAGTGAATGCCACAACTATGTGTCTGGTAAGAATCCCAAAGCTTTCTCATATTTATAGACAATATGTGGCAAGAAGGAGAGGAATATAATCCCTGTCTATAAATTAATTTTAGGAGTTGAAAATTTCATTCATATTACATTTAAAATTGAAAAAAAATTTTATTTTTAAAAGTGATTTTTATCAAAATTTATCCTGATTGTTAAGTTATGTGCCTATTTTTATTGATAAAATTTCTATTTGCTAAATTGTTAAACAGTTTTATTATACCTATTTAAAGATCTTCCAATATCGGGCTAAATAAAAATGTACTAATTAACTATTGCTACATAAAAAATTAAAATTTTTTTTAGGGTAGCTGGAAATTTTTAATTATAAATCAATCAATCATTATTATAAAATATCTTAACTATGGAATTTTAATATTAGTTTTAATTTTAAATTCCTTATTTTGTTGAACTTCTTCTTTTTCTGTTAATTAAGAACTCAATCATCTAATTTTAGAATTAATAAAAATGAAAAATCTATAATTTAAAATGAATAATTTCGGGGGCTCTAGTGGCTTTGATGCTGGCTGTTTTTTTTTTTTAAATAAGAATTCAATTCTAGTTCAGATTTGATTGCAGCCCAGATTAAAGGCAGAGATTAGTTTGTACTTAAGCGTCTCGGACTCATCTAATTTTTAAAAATTTCTCAATAATTGATTAAATGTTTTAATGTACATTTGGAATTAATATAAAGCCAACTGGTAGAATTCATAAGAACTCTATCTATAATCAGACTTGATACTACAGATGTGAACTATTAATCAGTCTAAATTGTTGTTAGGAATTAAATTTAACAAGCATAAATCATCTAAAGCAGAAGTGAGAACATATTTACAAGCGTGTCTATTCTTTACCAATCTCACTCAAAATGAGCATCTGTTTCTGCTTCCTTCATGTCATCAACTGAATGAAGTGATTACCATCCGTAGTAAATATCTTCTCCAATTATTTGACTAAATCAAAAGCTGAGAAGGAAAACTATGTGGACTGCTTTCACTCTAATTGGAGCTAATATACATCTGATTTTATCAAGTATGATTATACATAGAAGAAATCTGATGATCTCTCCCAGTTCGTTTTCTATAATTTAAAAATTGAACATTCAAACAGTTGGTCAATTATGGCGTACTTTTTTTTAATTAAATTTAGTCTAGATGATTATGAACTAAAATCAATTTCTGCAATAAATGTGGTTTTCAATCAAATATGAACTAATTGAATTTTAATTAACTAAAATGAGCCGCTCATCAAAACCACTAGATATCAGCCTTGGAAAGCATTCATTTTACATGATACCAACTCTCAATTCTTCATTCTTGTTCATCCTATACTTTACAGTTTCATATAATGAAAGTTATACTTAGGATATTCGTGCATCTCTTTCTTTTATATTTAAGAGCTCGATCATTTTCTATATTCAAAATTTTAATAATTCTCTTTAATCATTCTTGGCTCTCTTAAAATAATCTCTATCAAGTGTGAAAAATAGATTGCTTATTTACATACGAAAACCAAGTCTTTGAATAAAAGAGAAACAAAGATAGTTTCATTTAAAAATTAAAGCTAGCATCATTCTCTTCATTTAAAATAGAGAAATTTGAAGTTGCATGCTTCTATAGTAAGCTCTACTCAAATGTTCTAGGTTTATTTGTATTTGGCCAATTACTAAAGTGATTATATTATAAATATAATCCTATTCTTAATTCCTGCATCCTTAATATAATTTACAACTAGAGGTTTGAATGCGATACGGACACAGGAGGCTGTGACTAGACTTAGTGCTACGCAATATTGGGCTATACTTGCACAAGTGTAGAGGGCCAAAAATCAAACTGTGTTCGTGGATGTTCGGTCGTCGGAAGCTGTAAGAATATTTCTCATAAATAAAATAAATAAAATAAAACAAAAAATAAAATAAAATAAAATAAAACATTTGAGCATAAAAAAAGAATAATCAGATTCCAATCTCAAACAATAGAGATAAGACAAGATTATACAGCTCATACTCACTATTAAATATGTCTTGCAGAAGACGATTAAGTTAGAGTGAATTAGCGAGATATTTAATATATATTTGATTTGCTTATCTAGTACTAATCTATACCTCTACATTTAAATATGGGGAAAATAAGTCATCAAGGAGCCGTCTCCCTCCCAAGCTTACTGGTACTCTCTAGGCATCATGACAGGGGGGTCCTACCATCGCCAAAGAGGATCGGTTCACTGCACGGGCAATAGAATCCTGCCGTTCAAACCCCCCTGCTGAGGGGGTGAGCTGCGGTATCGGGGGCCCCGGGCCTGGGGGTCATTGACTGGTCAAAGAAGCGTGCACTCTGCTCAATTTAAAATTCGGGGGGCTCATAGTGGTAGTATATGGTGTCCGGACTCTAAGCTTAAGTCTGCTGCTATTGTGTTGTGTTTTTTTTTTATTTTAAATTTTTTATTATTATTCCCCCTTTTTCCAAAATCCCTCTTTTTCGTCTTCCTCATAGTCATATATTTTTGGCAAAAATATTTAAAAGTGAAAATTTATTTTAAAGGAAATTAAGATTACAATAAATTAAAAAAAAATGCTACTAGTTTCAACAAAATATAATATTATTTATATTTCATAATTAAATAAAAAATAATACCTGTTTTTTATTGCTTAGCCAACATAATATAGTTCAAATACGAAAAGATGATTTAGAAGCATCAAAAGAATTTAATTAACTTAAAATCAACTACACTCTCGGAATTAATTGAGTCCTTAGATAATTCTAACAATTAACACTTCAAAAACAACTGAAACCTGTAAAAGTACACCTAGAGGACACTTATTGCAAAATCTTACGCATTAATTTTAAAAACATGCCAATCAAAGCATGCTATTATATATATTTACCAAATCTACTATTGTCAATATAAAATTCAAATTATAAACTTCTTTTAATTAATTAGTATTATATATGGCTTTCAGGATAAATAAATATAATATTAAGATAATAGCATTGATTTTACAAATTTTTTTAATTAATCAACTTATAACTGTAGAATGTTTGAAAATTTCATCAGGAAGGCTATTAGAGAAAGTCATTTAAAGTGACTGTTTTTATTAATGCAGCAAAAATGATTAGAGAGTAACTTATTAAATTAATTATTAGAATAATTTATAAATTATCAGCACTTTGTTCTTCTGCAATTATTAAGACAACAATCTTTGAAGATGTAAGCCTCTGTGGGTGACCAAAATATTAAAATCCGATTATTTCTGCGTTTCATAGCATCTTTTTAACCGGTGATCGCCTGTCTTTCGTTATCTGATGTTACTATAATTTATAAGCTTTATTCATTTTTATTTTAATTATCTAGACCTCTTTCTCTTTGTTTTATTTCTTCTCTCTTTAGCTATTTGATTTTTTTATTTCCATTCTGGCTTGTACTCTTATCTGTTTCAGTATCTTGCAGATTTCTTTATCTTCATTCATGCATTTTCTGATCCAATTTTAAGCCAAATAGCTTCAAGATAAGTCTAACTTTTGGTTATTGAGGCTATGTGCGTAAGTAACTCGCCAAATTTTGTATTACTTAAATACCAGATTCCCCTTTAATAAATACTTTTCGTTTTATACAGTTTTCGCAGAGTCTCAACTCTTTCCACTTGTAAAACATAGTCTTTTAGGTGCTTTGTTTCGACATAGATTTTATTCGGTCAAATGATTGCATCCTACATGATTCCTGAATTCTATTACTTAATTGCTATTGAATTAAATCGGATTGAGTTTCATTGGGTTTAGACTATTAGTTACTAAAATCACAATTCTACCAAGTTCAGTTGTTGAACTTCACCAATTTGTTCATTTATTAGTCTTGAATCCTTCTTTTTAATTTACCCAAAAGTTCTTTGGCATTATTTACTCCTATGTGGGGTTTGAATAAAAATTTCGAGTTTCTTTTTTTTATTCCTTTAAAGGGGGGTTTTAAAATTTTTGGGAAAAACATTTTTTTTAAAAGTTATTTTTTGCAAAATTTTTCTAAACCCTTAATAAAGAAGATTAAAAACTTTGGCTTTTTAAAAAATTTTGAAGTAACCACGATAGCCACTTTCTCCTTATGTTTTAAACTTTATAAAGATGTTAAGATTTTAGAACTTACTAGAATGATCTCTCGTCTTCTACTTCTGGTTTCTCAATCTCTTAAAGCATTCTTACTTGCTAGAGAAATAATAAAGTGGTAAGATTTTTTTCCCGATTAGGAGTTTGAGTGTCTGATTAGGCTCTACTGTATAGAAGTGAGATAGTTGCAAATACTTTTTGAAAAATCCTTGGTCTCGATCTATGTCATTTTCTTAGCAATAATACTCTGGATCTCTTAAAACTAGAACCTATCCATAAAAGCCATCAATAAACTACCTCTAGAAGAAAATTCGTACTGGATTTTTGTAACTAGCTCAGTAATGAAACCCTAAGTGCAACTAGAACTACAAACCTAAGAATAATCATTAGTATTCCAATAAAAAAATTTTGGGAGTACACTCTGAATCTCAACAATAAGGAGTAAGATGGATTGATAATGAGAGTAAGCACATTCAAGGGGTTTAGCCAGACCATTTTCAAAGAAAGAAATGCCAAAATGGAAAAGGTACTCAGTATGAAATAAAAGAAATTAAAACTATATCAGTACCACTAGCCATAAAAATAATTTCTAACTACAAAGAAAAGGGAAATACATTTAAGTCTGTACCAATGGATATAATTTGATAATACTTAAAAAAAATTGGAAACTAGCGTAATTTATACCTAAAACTAAAGAGAAGGATCTCAATAAAAGGGGAAGAATTTCGGTTACAATACATACTTCCATTTGCATAGGATATAAAATCCAAAAAACTCAAAGTTTTAAATCCACAGATAGAAAGCAAACATTAATATCAAAGTTCAATACTTATTTATTATCGCTAGTGAAGACTAACTAATGGATATTTTTTCTGCTTGTGGGCACCCACAGAGGCTTTCATCTTCAAAGATTTTTGTCTTAATAATTGAGAAAAACAAAAGGGTGATAATTTATAAATTATTTAATAATTAATTTAATAAGTTATCTCTAATCATTTTTGCTCATTAATAAAAACAGTCACTTTAAATGACTTTTCTAATAGCCTTCCTGATGAAATTTTAAACTTCTACAGTTATAAGTTGATTTAATTTAAAAAAATTTGTAAAATAAAGTATTTCTTAATAACTGCGTTCCAATCTCTAAATTTTCAAATTTTTTAATAAAATATCTGACTCAATCACATTTGAAAAGCAAAGTGTGATCAAAATAGTGACAGTTTCTTTTGCAAATCTGTGATGACAATAATGCTTTAGCCAATCAGTTAGCCATGTTAGTTAATAGTTGTACATTGCTTTCTATATTTTACATCATTCTAACATTATGATTTTCCTTTTTTGTGTAAAATCTTCGTATTTTAAACTAGCTCTTTAACTTTTATCATTTCCTTTATTTAAGGTAAAGCAATCTACTGTCAATTAAATGAATATTATACTTAAATTGTCCTTTATCAGTATTTTAACTTAGATAACTTAAGTTAGTTTAAATCTCCTGCAAAAAATGTCATCGCCTTCTTATTTTTGGGAATTATATCACAAATAACATTAACAAGAAGAAAACAAATATTAAAATAAATTTTATGGTTTATACCAATAAACTTAAACAATATTTAATGCATAGCTCTTATAAATTCTTTTTATTTTACTTAAAAAACCTTAAAAAATATTTTTTAATATAATGTTCCTGCTTTAAATTTAAATCTTTCATTTTTCTCACGAAAACAGAGCAATATAAAGTCGAAAAAAAAAGGATCAAAATTCAACAAATCCTCCATGAATTTAATTTCACTTTGCAACAACTATAGATGTATCTTTTAAAAGAATTATGTCACTTTTAGAGAAAATAATTTATGAAAATAAGAATGATGCAAATACAATTTATAGACTGACAATCAATATAAATCAGATATAAGGAACACTAAAATAAATTCAAACCTATTTATTTAATTAAAACTTAAAATCTTAAATAATAATTTTATACATCTAGATGGGACTAAATGGAAAAACGGGGACAGAGTGCACTCCCCCCCTTTTATTGTCAAAATACCCAAAAATCGTCCATTAGCCGAAATGCCAAAAATGCAAAAATAAGGGTTTTGACCTTCGAAATTCTGAGATGTCTCAAATTTCATGATTTCAATTTTCTTAAAAAATTTCTATTTCTTTTGAGAGAATATTTTTTTGATGAATCCTTTCATGATTTTGGGACCCCACTCATCCTTTTACCATCATCCTTGAATATGACCTTGAACTCCTATAACATTCTTCTTCAACACATTATAACTAAGAATGATTACAAAAACATAGGAATTATTTCCCAATCTATTCCAAGAAGTTTAAACTATATCAAATCGTACAATAAAGCTTGCTCTCTTTATAAAAATAGAATAGGCAGACCTTTCTTTTTTAAAGTCAGATAATAAACCAAATACTGGAAGATTGAAATTATCTGACTTATAACTTAACTTCCATATTCTCTTAAGAAAATAAATTCGAGATAAGATTTATCTGGCTGGATCCTTTAAGGAGGAGGAGGATTACATAAAGTATAGATGGAATTATTCGATTCAAATTTAACCGCCTATAGCTAATATTGTAAGATTTGCTGTACTGATCACATCTGCTTAAATATTCCCTTATATATCTTTAAAACTACTATTTTAATTGTAAATTTGATTTGAAACATATTTTGAGATATATTTTTGAAAAATTGAAATCATGAAATTTACCCTCAAGGAAATTTCGAAGGCAAAAACTCTTAATTTTGGCATTTGCCCATTTATACGATTCATCGGGCTTTTGACCCATAAAAAGGAGGTCACTTCCGTTCCCCCCGAAAACAAATTAATTTATATATTAAATTAAAATGTCTTTAAGAAGTGGCAGTTGAAGTGTGTGCGATTTAAATAAATATTCGATCATTCAATTCAGCAAAAAATTTTAAGAATATTATATCCTTAGATTTTTGTGCGGAAGTAAGCTACAAAGTTTTTTAAGTTTAATATTTCAATTTAAAATATAATACACTCATTATATCTAGATGTTGAGATGTACTGAGGTTATATTAAAAAAAGACTCAAATTAATTTTGATAAGTTTTAGAACAAGTTGCAGAAGTTTAATCTGTATTTTCTACTGACACCATTTTGCAACTCTCCATATTTTAATCTATCACCCATTTAAATTAAATTGTATTATAATTTCTGATAATATTGATCTTCATTAAACTTATAGCCTGCATGTATAATGATTACTCACGTGCATTTGATTATTGCAACGAAGACTGCTCATTTTGGATGAATGATAGGTGCTGCTATATCAAGAAGGATTCTAAAGTTATTTCTTGTACACGCCCAGACAAAACGCCAGGAATATCCCCATCACCTTCACCTACTCCCACAACGACAACCACGACAACCACGACTACCACGACCACCACTACTCCACCATCATCAACTACTTCAACCACAACTACGACTACTACTACGACCACTCCAGCCCCTACAACCAGCAGTACCACAACTACGTCGACCACTACAACACAGGCTCCTAAATATATAACTTTTCAAATCCTCTTCCTAATTTCTATCTATTTATTATTTTTTCATTTTAGTTAAGCTTTAATAGTTATAAATTATATAAAGCTCCCAAACCAACTAGGCCTCACCAAGCATTGAAGAAGAGATGGCAGCCTCCCAGTTCTCCTCGTCCTACCATTTCAGCTAGGCAGCCAAAGGAGGCCCCATCTTCAGAGAAACTCGTTATCACTTAAATGTAATTCATCTTTAAGAATAGATATTTATTTAGCTTAAATATTATTTGCTTAGTTAACTGCTAATGCAACTATTGCAAATTAAAAATGATTTTAACCTAAAGTTTATTTTTTTCTGTTCTAATAGCTCTTATATATGATGTCCGAGAAAATAAAAATATCTCTTGATATTTATAGATTGCTCATATTGTTCAATCTATGTATTTTCAATTATTTGATATTAGAATGATACTATTCTCTATTATTAATAAAGAAGCATAAATTCTTTTACTATTTACTATGATGAGCTTTGAAGATATTCTTTATAGTGGATTTAGTCATTCTCTTTGTTTTAAAGCATATGCCTTTCCATCAAAAGTGATAAAAAAACTGTTACTTGGCCCTTTAAATATTGCTTTTTAATGCTTAAAGATGAAAAAGAACTATTTCATAGATTTTAGAAACATTTATTATAATTAGGTAACAAAAAATATAATAAAGCTGGAAAGACTTTTATAAGCCATTAATAAAAAGTCGTTCTAAATATGAATTTGATTTTAAATTACATAAAGATATATAAAATAAAATCTTAGAATAAATAAAACCCAATTAGTGTATTAAATATAGGTAAATACGTTTTAAGAGGATAATTGCGGCGTTAATATTTTTAAATAAAATTTGAAAGTTTGAAATTTAGGTCATAGCATTCGTAAAAATAAGTTATTTTCTCTCCACTATAGTTAAAATATAATTAAAATGAAGGGAAAAGGAATATGGAGCGTTTTTATCAACATAATTGTTTAGTTTATATTTCTTTCTCGCTGAGCGTGAAGATGGTATTAGCCGATTCTTAAATTTACCCTATAGATTCTAATGTAACTTCTTAAATTTGTAAACTAATTTTTTATAACGTGCAGGCAACAATATAAACACCCGGACTGAGATATTGCTACTGTTTTATAGCTTTCTATGAAATCATTCCTCAGACAGTCATTCTTTCAATCAAAGTGGATCCCTAATGTATTCATTTTGGGAATTGTAAGCTTTAGCATTTTTATGAGGTCTAATAAATTTCTCACCAATACTGATGGATAGCTAAAAAAACAAACCAACT